>CM065437.1:20255000-20520000 GCA_033030585.1 Hippophae rhamnoides | reverse complement strand
TAGGTCAAAAGTGAGACAAATATTTTAGAGCCATATACTATGCAATTCGAACATTGAATGAACCCAACTGAATTATATAACAACTGATAAGGAGATGCTTGTTGTGGTGTTTGCTTCTGAAAAATTTGGGTCTTATCTCATTGGTACAAAGGTGATAGTGTTCATTGATCATGCAGCACTTCATTATTTTTTTTTGGGAAAAAGGATGCTAAGCCTAGGCAGATTCGTTGGATCTTTCTTCAATAATTTGATTTGGAAGTTCGAAATAAGAAAGGAAATGAAAATTCATTTGCTGACCATCTCTCGAATGGAGCAAGAGGAAATAAAACCAGATTTAGTAATCCAAGAAGCATTCCTTGATGACTAGTTGTTTGCATGTGAGATCAAGCTTCCTTGGTATGTTGATATTGTAAACTACCTAGCTTGTAGGGTATTGCCACCAGATCTTACTTACCATTAATGTAAGAAGTTTTTGCATTATGTGAAATATTATCTTTGGGATAAGCCTTTGCTTTTCAAAAGATGCCCTAATAAAATCATTTGAATATGTGTGCTTAAAGAGGAGAAGTAAGTCATTCTCCATCATTGTCATTCCATATCATATGGAGGACATTTTGGAGTAACACGAACAACAACTAAGGAATAAAAAGATGAAAATTAAAAACAATTGAAAATCTACCATAAAATTAGGAAAGTTCCTTTTATTTCTTCTATCTGTCTCACTTTTGAATTACAATGAGGAAATGTTTTGGTTTAAGTTTGGGGGTGTAAAATCCTATATTCTTGAGTTTTTGGATTCTCTTATCAAGTATGTATTTAAATATAATTAAATTCGATATAACTCTAAAATTTGTGATTGATGATGGTTTTGAGAATTTTTTTTTAAAATATGCTATTATGTTAGTTAGAGTTTTGTGAGTACTTTGATTTAAATCTTTGTTCTTGAAAATAATTGAGCATATAATAAATGTTTCTCTACTCTATTTTCCATATGAAAAGAAGGAGTTGAATTAACTGAGTTAGAAAAGTTCAATCTTCCTTTGCTCTAGAATTTGTTGATGGATCCTTAGGTAAAATCCTAGTTGATACCAAATATTAGAGAAAGGATCTTGGTAATTTTTTTGTCACAATTAAGAATCTTTCCTAACCGTCCTAATTATCACGCCATCATTGCATGGTATATTCTCATAGTTAACTCTTGAGCCTTATTTTACATAAAACTTTATTTGTTCTTTTAACTACAAAAACCATTCCAATTTTAAGCCTAAAAAACCATGAATTTACTTTAAATTTTGAGAAAATACTTCGGTGGAAATTTGCATTTAAAAATAAAGTTAGTTCAAATTAAATAATCTACATTATGTATGATTTTTAATCTACATTAAAAATAAAGTTAGTTCAAAAAAGAGAAAGTGAAAGGCAAGAATACAAAAAGGGTTAAAGTGATTGAAATTAGTAAAGACTATGAGTATCAAGGAAATCACACCTACAAAAAAAAAGCACTCCACTTATTGAGTATGACAACAATATTGTCATCAGTATAAGTATATTGTCAAAAAAGAGCTATAGTGTGAATCCTGTGGATATTCTTTTTATTGTTTTTTTTACCAAGTATTTTCTTAGCTTGCTTTGATTTTCCATATCCATTTCTTTCTTAGTCCTCACCATATGTCATGTCATTACAAACCTGATTAAAGACCTTTTGATCTTTAATTTTGGTATTTGATTACATTAGTGGAGAGGATTCTTGAAAATTGGACTTATGGAGTTAAGTTTTGAGAGAATTCTTCTGATCCCAGTTGTTATATTTTTATCTGAATTTGCTGGTGGTTTGGAGTTAAATTAACTATTTCACACATACATTCAAGGACTTACTTTTAGGTTGAAGTAAATGCTTAATTTTTGCTTAACAAATTCCTAAATTTTTGATTGATTTTCTTCTATCTTTGATGTAAAAAAAGTAAGTTATATTACTGATAAAATCTAAATTCAGATGATGGCTTGGTGAGTGATGGTAGTTTTTTATGGGGTCTAGCTGATATTGCCTAGAGGTGTCTTTTATTTTATTTTGTTTTTGTTTGAGGACAAACAAAGTTCTAAGTTTGAGGGTGTTTGATGACTTGCATAATTTGGTATAATTTATCACTTCTCAACTTTAAACTTTAGTCTAATTTTATTTATTTTTTATTAATTTTAGAACTCATTATTATTATTTAAATTTTATTTCATATTTGAAGAAAATGAAGATCCAAAATTTTAGAAACATACTTAGAATCTCAATTTAAATGAAGATTTATCTAAATTAAATTTAAATTAAGATTTATTGAAATAAATTTAAATGATGGCAACCATAAGAAGGAGAAGAACAAAAATAGAGAAAAAGAAATGGAGGTAGCACTAGGGAAATAAAAAAAATGAAAACAAAAAGGAGAGAAGAAAAGCATATTCGAGCGCAATAGGGAAACACAAAAGTAGATTCTTTTTGCGATTAATTTTTTTGTCAATTCTTCTTAGAAAAATTATGGTGAATATGTTCATGTTAAATTTAATTTTTAGCATGAATTAAATTTTCTTTATTCTAGGAAAGAAATGTAATTTAATTCCAAACTATGCTTGACTTTCTATATTAATTTGAATTATTTATTTTCATGTTTGCCTGATTTATTATGAGTTTAATGCTTTTAATTAACTGGGCATTAATTATATGATTTGAATCTGGTGATTTACTATTGAAAGAGAGAATTATAAGATAGATATTAAATATTTCAGCATAGGTAAATATAGAGATTGAAAGACTTGTATGAATCTGTGTAGTATAAAATCATTGGTCTTAATGCTTTCTTGCTTTGTTAAATTACATACTCTTGTGTAAATTGATGAACAAGAATATTTGCAATTGACTATCGAAAGAGGCTTTTGGAGATTGTTAAAAAATAGAGAAAATTAAATTCAATTAGCTAGATGAGTAAAGTAGAGTGAAGGATTAGGTGAAATCAATTTTCTAGAAGTTTTTTTCCCACTGATTTGATCTTTGAACAACATCTTTCCTTTCTTTTACACATTTTCTTTAAATTTATTTTTTTTAAAATTCGAATTACAATAACCTTAGTGACTTCTCTAAATAAAATTGAGATTAACATAATTTTTATATTTGTCAAAAGTAAATTACCAATATCTAAGGACGATACTCTTCTTATCACTTTATTATAAAACTACGATACTATACACTTGCAATTTTGCACCAATTAGTATTTGTAATATACAAGTCATGATGTTAATTTGATGTCAATTTCACGTGAACTTTGAAAATATATTATTTAATTAGAGCCTCAAATATTAATTTTTCGCTAACTAAAAAACGATGAAAAATATTGTGGTTTACAATCATGGTTAAGATTTATTTTTTCAATTTCATGTCCATGTAAGATAAACCAATGGATTTGCATTTTAAAAAACAATCACAAAATTGAACAAGAATAACAAGATCAACATTACAAAATATCAACACTATGATTATGTGGTTCAATTTACACTTTCTAAACCTAATCTACGGGAGAGCAAGCTTCTATCAATTTTAGTAATGAATCAATGAAGTACACCCTCATTAGCCACTTAAGAAAGATTGATCACACTCAAAACTCACATAAATGGAAGGCACTCAACATACACAACAATGCCTCATCAAAAACTAAGTATAATATATAGTTACAATCTTGGAAAGCCATTCACAAATGTAAGGCTTAGAACTATTTATAGTTACATGTAAGCAAGACTCAATAATCCCAATCTTGATTCCATACAACTTGGTCTAGTATACATACTATACATAACATTTATAATGAGTCACCTTGTAATCCTCCATATGCAGCTATATCATAAACATGTATATGTGTATGCTTGAGTCACATTTCATCACAATTCTCCACCTTGACTCAAACCATTCTATGTAGAAACTAGTACTGAATTCACCATGCCATTCTTCATCAACTTTCTACCCTTTTCCATCCTTGTGTAATTCTAAACACAATCTAAACTTACTCAGTGGTGCTGGTAAGCATATATGTAGGATTCTCAATAATTGACACTTTACTTACCTTTAATTTGTCCTCTCATGATAAATAATATTTTTAGAGATACATATGGCATTTTGGTTGTCATAGTGCATTAGTACATTCTCAACTGATAAACCAAAATTATATGTGATACCCCTGATACAAATAGCTTTATTTAGTGCTATATACTCGAATTCAGTTGTAGATAAAGAAACCACATGTTGCAAGGTGGCTTTCTAACTAACAATATTTCCAAATACTGCAAACATATAGCTAATTTAGGATCTCCTCCTATCGAATTCACCTGTATAATTAACATCCACAAAGCCATTCACATTACCTACACTCTTGGAGCCTTTACCAAACAATAAGTCCATACTGAGAGTTCCCTTTATATATCTCAATATCCATTTGATAGCCTCCTAATGCATCTTATTAGGATTAGACATATATGTTCACTAAAATTATTGCATAGGATATGTAAGGCCTCATGCAAATCATAACAATATGAGGCTTCCAACAACAATAGCATAAGGTGATCTTTCCATTTTAATTTCTTCAGCTTCATTCTGTGGACATAACTCATTGAAAAATCTATATGCACCTAAGGGAACTGAAATTATTTTGGCATAAATTATGCCAAATTTATTGGGTACTTTCTTCAAGTAGTCTTTTTGAGAGATAAACACCTTAGAATTGGTTTTATTCCTTGTAATTACCATCCCTAAAGACCTTTTAGCTCCACCTAGATTTTTCATATCAAATTCGTGTTAAGACTATTTTGACTCGATCTATCTTAGCAATGTCTTTTCTTACAATAAGCATATTATCTACATACAATAATATACATACTCTTGCATTATTATACTCAACCTTAATGTACACACAAGGAATGAGCATATCATCTACATCCAACAATAGAAATACTCTTGCATTATTGTACTCTACTTTAATGTATACACATGGTTCATACTCACATTTATGAAACCCATTTGAAGTTATAAATCCATCAAACCTCTTATACATTGACCTAGAGACTATTTTAGTCCATATAGAGACCTTTTAAGTAGGCAAACATGATTTTCTTTCCTTTTGCATATGTCACCTTCTTATTTCTTTATGAAAATTTTCTTCCAATTCTCCAGGTAGGAAGGAAGTTTTCACATCCATTTGCTAAAGAGGAATGTTACATTGTGTAGACACAGATAGAAGTAACCTGATGGAGGTGTACTTTATCACATGGGAGAATACTTCATTATAGTCAATCTGTTCTACTTATATGTACCATTAAGCAATTGACCTTGATTTATATTTCTTTGACTCCACCTTTTCTGATCCTTCTTTCAATTTATATAACCACATCCACCCAACTACCTTCACATCTAGAGGTTTTTTTTACCATTACACATGTTTCATTTTGTATCAAAGAAGTATATTCTTCATCCATAACAACCTTCCAATGCTCAACATCATTATATGTGACATTTTCTTTATAATCCAAGTGCTCTTCTTAACATGCCTCTTAGGATATAGATAGTGCATAATAGAAGAAGTTATCTTCACCATATCTAAGTGGTCTTCTAATATATCTTCTTGTTATGTCACAAGTCAATTGATAGTCACTAAGTGGATATGTCAAATCATGATTATGATCATTTCTATCCTTTGTTGCACATCAAGAATGTTTGATTCTTATTGAGAGTCATTCACCTATTCGGATAGTCCAAGTACTTCTATTTGAATTTGAGTACTAGGTGTATTATCATGATTTCTTATAGAGATATTATACTCAAAATTCATATATTGAGTTGCAGACTATTTGTAGATTTGATTCCCCTTCTATAGGCTTTGAATAAAAAATAGTTAAGGATTCATTGAAGATAACATCTTTACTAGCAATCATTTTCTTGGATGTTGAACACCATAGTTTGCAACTCTTCACTCTTTCAGGGTATCCAAGAAATACACACTTATTTTAGTTCTTAGTTGCAAAGTACCTTCACTTACATATGCATAACCAACACATCAAAAATCCATTTATGTGTGAGTAGCTTGAAGGTTTGTCAAACCACAGTTCATTTGGAATCTTAATGTCAATGGAACTTACGGGGCTTTAATTAATTAGATAAGAATCAATTTCTACAGCCTCACCCCAAAAGTCTTAGGTAGCTTAGCATTAAACAACAAGCATTTTACCTTTTCCAATATGGTTCCATTCAATTTCTCTACAATACCAGTTTGTTGAGGAGTTAACCTTACTATTATGTTCCTTTCAAACCAATGATCATGACAAAATTCATTGAACTTATTGTTACTGTTCTAAGAGAATTTCTAGTGTTAGATTCTAGTCATTTTTAGCGAGAAGAAAGAAATTGAACAACTGAAATGGATCTTCTATTCTCCTTATTTAAGGGGTATATATACATGTGTATTAGATCCTATGCACGTATAAGCGACCTAGTAGTAATGTTTATACATAATAATATGGTATTCAAACTAATATCATCACAAAGAAGATCACTGCGTTACAATAGGTCGTTTTATACATATAAGGGAGGTCGTTACATATGGGTCACTTAAAGTCCCTAAGTAGCTTTATTCGAGTCGTTCATAGGAAGGGAAAACCATTATTAGGTCATTATAGTAGGGTTAGCACGTCGGATCTTGAAGCCTAGGATTTCACACTTGGACAACGAGGACCTCACACTAGGACAACGAGGTATTTTGTCGACGGGGTAAGGCGCTTTACCAAACCTCTTAGGCTCAGGTCATTGTTGAACTAGTCCTGTTACCTCGCTATACCATAGTGGGGTACCTGCACACCTAAGGTCGTATGTCTAGTACCCATTTAATATCAAATATTAACTCCACTATTCTCTTGATTTTGAGAAGTCAAGAGAATAATATGATCGCGTATTCCATTTAAGTAATTCTTAGTTGATAGATTCAATCATGTTTATATGCATAACGGCCGCGAATTCATATAAACTGTTTTTTACTTGTAGAATAGATAGATATATTATTATTGTCATATTTTTTTATTTTTTATTTTTTTTTGTTAAGAGACCTTTCAACTTCTCATTTTTCCTTTATAAATTGTAGGAGAAATTACTTTTACCTTTTACTTGTTTTTAACTTAGTAATTTTATTAAGAGAATCTCAGCCCTTTAATTACTCAGAGGTCATATTATTCTTTCATAAGGTCGTTCAGAAGTTACTTGATAGTCATTTCAACTCATTTATTTAACGTCGTTTGCTGGAATTCCGGTTGTTGCTATATCCTTACCTTTTTATTTGATACGACCTTCTCACTTAGGTAATTATTCATCCTTTCTTTTAATGTTGTATAAAGGAAAATAAGTGAGTAGGTTTTCAAAGGGAGACCTATCCAAAAATGTATCTCCCGGTCGTATTTTCTCGAGTTCGTTACGAACCAAATGACCTGAAATGACAGGGAGTAGTGACAATAGGCCCACTCCAAGGATTGTTAAGGAAGGGATTATCGCTCTTCCTTCTTCCTCGGGGTCCAAGGCGGTGTTTACCTCGTCGTCACGGGGTTCAATTCCTGTTATTAGGATTCCCGTGTCAACATACACCAAAGTACTTTTCCCAAAAAGAAAAAGGGAAAACAAGGGCGAACCTACACATAGAACCAAAGATAAGCACCAAATTGAAAAGATGCCTAGTATTCTAACATTTCAAGAGTTAGAAGAAATTAGACAAACATATGACATTCCAACCCGTGTAGGGTTAATGCCAATGCCTCCCCATTTATGTGATGTTGATGATCCTCCACCGGGGTGGTGGGTGATACATCTAACGACCTTTAAAATAGGTCTCGGCTGCCCCTTTCCCAAATTGGTGGCCTGTGCTTTGAGCACTTTTGATATTAATTTTTCCCAAATAAATCCAAACGGATGACGAACACTTTTATGTCTCTCCGTGGTGGTTGGAGAATATGGAATAGACCTTGAAAATGATGTATTAAGGTGTTTATATTGTTTAAAAAGGAACGGGTTAGATAAAGAAAAGGTGTACATATCCTGTGTTATGGGCCATGGGCTGCACCTCAGACTCCCCGATAGCACCTCTGGCTAGAAAGATAAAATATTTTTACATTACAGGGATATTTGCGGTGACGGGGTGGATTTCCCAATTCGAGACACTTGGAACCCTAATTTTAAGGCTTCACAACCTCAGGCTAGTGAGCTCATGAGTACACTAGATATTAGTGGTAAAGAAAAATGAGGTGGATTGAGCTACAAAATACCTCGATTGAAGGTTACCATGATATCCTGACTATAGCTTGCTTAAAGAATTTCGGGGTGTGGCGAGGTTACACAAACAAATATCAAGGTCATTTTTTACTTTTTTACGTTATATGTTTATATATGTTCATTATGTAAATATTTATACATCGTTGCTGAAATTATTGATGCGTTTATATTTTGCATGGATGGACTACTTGCACGTCAATTTAGGAGATTTAATTAAGACTTTAGGTGTGCAAGAGCTAGCTCACACTTATCCTCGTGTGGATTGCATGACCCCTTCACCTACTCAAGACGATTTCTTTGCGGATTTGGAGGTCGCTGCAACTATTGAAGTTGGAATGCCTTCAATGACCTTGGATGATTCAAGCTCGTTCTCACCTCGCGAACTAGAGGTTTCAAAGAAGAGTAAAGTAGGGGAGTATACCCCTGGAATAGAGGCGATGGATATGGACTACTTCAAATTTGACGAGATTGTCCTTAAGGATGTTGTGGTCCTAGATACCCCCGTTACTTATTTTGACAAGGGGATATTTGGGAAAATAGATCTTAAGAGAGATTTGTTTCAGCATTTTGGGACAGAAGATGAAAGGTCATAAGTGAGAGCGGCCCGCAAGAGTTAAGGGGGAACCCATAGGGATCTGATAGCAGATCATCTTTTTGAGGTGAATAATTTTGTTAGTTCTCCGTTTAAAAATTTTACTAAGTAAACTTTATAAATTGATTGTTAGCTTTTCTTTTGTAGGTAGTGTGTTTGGCGAGGAAAGGCGAGCTATGCCTCAGGGGCTACAAGCGTAAGGTTCAAGCTAGTCGCTTACAAATAGCCAAATATGAGAAGTTGGTAAAAGACAAGGATGCCTTGATTTTCGAGAAAGATACAAAAAATTTGAACTTGAAAAACAAAGTTATTGACAAAGTGGAGAAGTTAAGAAAAATGGACACCTATTTTTATGAAAAAGGGGAAGCAACTAAACATTTCGAAAAACTCACAAAGGAGGTCAAGGAAAATAATAGTGCTTTTCAAGATCAAATGGTTTCCAAGTCGAGCCAGGTTAGCTCGCTATCTACAATGGTAGATACCTTAAAAATGGAATGCACTAGAGCTTATTGTAGTGGTGTGAGCTTCATAGTAAACAACCTCAAAGCTTAGTCTGAAAAACTAGACCTAACTGCACCTTACCTAGCTTTGATGCGAGCTTTTCAAAGCAATAGGTCCAAGTCATCTGGAACTGATACTCCTTAAAATTCACCTTGTAATACAGAGGCCACCTCAAGTTGTCAACCTAAGGGGGTGGGAGAAAATGCCAATCCTTAATGGTTTTAATTTATTTGTTTTGTGAAATCAAATGTAAATGAAAAAGTTTGGAACTTGAAATTAAT
Organism: Hippophae rhamnoides; assembly: GCA_033030585.1. Classification (NCBI taxonomy): domain Eukaryota; kingdom Viridiplantae; phylum Streptophyta; class Magnoliopsida; order Rosales; family Elaeagnaceae; genus Hippophae; species Hippophae rhamnoides. Next base: position 20,510,297 of record CM065437.1, on the reverse strand, counting down.
TTTAAATGTTGCATTTATTTCTACATACCTCTATATATTTTGCTTGGATTAAAGTTTCTCTTTTTTATCATTAGCATAGCACACATAACCTATTGACTTGATATAATAATATTGAGCGACATGGTAAATTGAAAGAAATAATCGTAGCCCGTTTAATTTTTTAATGGATTATAGTAAACTAAATTTGGATGACTTGTTTGAAACTTGGTCATCACAGTCCGCGAGAGTACTCCCCATGATAGGGGAACAAATTGTTCCTACTCATAGCGAGAAGATAAATCCAACAACTTTACTCGCAATACAAGTTTCACCGAATGTAGGGAAACAAGCTATTTCTCCTTCTCATAGCGAGGAGGTTAACCAAGCCCATTCCAAAGTCACTAAGGGAGAAAAAAATGAAAAGCACCCAACGATTACTAAGTCATTGCCAGGTGGAGTGTCTACTTCTTTACATATGAGTAGGTCGTGTGTTGATAAATTATCTCTGAATGAGGTATCCCCATCAAGGGAGGGTATTAAGTCTTTACAAAGTATATATCCTCCTAAAAAAAGAGAAGGGTAAGACTAGCGGTGTGAAAGATCTCTTCAAAGATGGTATGTTTAATGTACCTCATTCGCAAGAAGAATTATATCATCATTTTGGAGTGCCTGAAGATCGTCCATCCATTTATATAGCCCGCAAGAGAGAGAGGGGAACAACGTGGCATATGATAGCGAGGCATATGTTTGATGTAAGTGTTTGTAGCGTAATAGTTCACTACGAAGTGGGCGTATTTACTCTGCGAATAAGTGCTGACTCAGTTGTTAGAGATAGAGTTCAAAACTACAAGCACAAGCTTTTCTGACTCACAATCTTATAATTTTTTAGTTGATCGGTTGTTCGATGAAACTATTTTTATATAAAATTCAAATGGGGGATTGTTAGAAATGAATTTAAATAAAAAAATTGATGAGAATAAGTGCTAAATTTTACTTTCTTCAAATTTTGTCCCATATTGCTACTTTACATCTCTTAGGAGATGTTTAAATAGAGAAAGATCTACAAATGGGATTGGGCCCTAATAGGCACCCACTTTTGTGGAAGGGGAAAGGACCTAGACAATTGTGATTCCATACACATGCACACATGTACCACTACCACTATCCGAGTGCATGTGTGTGAGGTGAGGTTGCACTTTATTTTTTGAAAAACAAATTTAATTATTAAAATATTTTTTCTAATAGACATAACTGTTATTTATCCACCTAAACATGGTCGTTATTTTATGACCATTATTTTGTGACCATTATTTTATGATCTTTATTTTCATAATTGTGTGAACTTTGCACATCTTTTTTCAAGTTATAAATAGAGGAACATAGCTCTCAATTCAACCAAAGAAAAGAATATACAAAATTGTTTTTTGAAGTTTACCGAGCAACATAAATACTTTAGATGTGTAGCATTCAGAAATTCATCAGTGTAGTGAAACTCTGAGACTAAAAAAAGATTCTAGACTTTATCATGGGAATGATGAAGCTGTGTTTGCTTGCACAAGTTTGGGTAGAGTTGCTAAACATCTTAAAGTGAACAACCTAGTCCGTGAATTAACCCAAGTAGTATATTTTAGTATATCGATATTATTGTTCTTATCTTGTTATTACATACTTGAACCAACACCAACACTTACTGGTTCTTTTCTTTGACTAAGACCATTCCCTTGATTATGATTTTCCCTTTTTCCTATAATTAGAATCTGTTTTAATGGATCTACCTCTTGTGAATAGAGCATCACCACTACTATTATTCTTATCTCTTTTCTCTGGTTCTCTTTTTTCTTTCTTTAACTTAGCATCTCATGTTATAAGAGCAAATACCACTGTATCAAACTTTAACCCATCTCTCCCACACTAAAGATCATTCTTTAAATCTCTAAAGAGTTTTGACACATAATTGAGTAAGGCTTGATTTTTCTCTGAAAGTTCCTTTCTAGAATCTGCCATCTTTATAGTAATTTTCTTCAAATTATCATGGTTAACTTTCAAGAGTCCATCTTAAATTCAAACAACTGAACTTGAAGACTTATATAGCTTGATAGATATTTCAATAAGTACAACATCCAACTTCTTCCATACTTCAAGTATAATCTTTTCTTTATTAACTTGTTGTCACATTCTCAACCAAATTGGGTAAGATTCTTGTATAAGCTTTCTTAAAAAGTTTCTTCTGGCTGAATGCATGATAATTTTCTAAATATTAAAGTTCCTCTAAAATACCCTCGGCAACATCTTATTGAACTAGAAAATAGTACATATTTTTCTTACATGAGCTAAAATCCTCATTCCCATAAAAATTTTCTATCTTGTACTTTGTGAATGCCATCTTAGACAATTTTTAAGCAACTCAGAATCTTGATCTGAGTTGGTTCAAGATATTTCCTTGAGTTAATCAAGCTCAAGACTCATCAAATAATGCACACCTTATTCACTAAACCACTTAACTTTGACACCAAATTGTAAGATAAATTGATGAATATGTGTTTTAAAAAACAACCACAGAACAAAATAAGACTAACAAGATAAACATAAAAAAAAACAACACCAATATTTCAATATGGTTCAGTTTACAAAGTGTAAGCCTAATCTATAGGTGGGAAAGCCCTTACCAATTTATTCAGACTATCAAATGATATGAAAGTCAATGGTTTTTGTCTTGGGTCAATTGGTAAATGTAGGCTTTGTGAACTTGAAATGAAAATCTCTAAACTTCATGATGGAGTGGGCTTATTTCAAAAATAAAGTGGTTAAACTTAAAGGACTCTAAAATCTTAAAAAAAATAAGATGGGTTGAAGTCAAAGTTCAATGAAGATTTGGAACTTGAAAGACCTTGTTAGATTTACTTGAGTCACAATGTAAACTTAGGGAACTAGGTGGTCTTGTTTAATGGATGAATTATGGAAATTAAGAGCAAATAAGTCTCATAGTGATAAAATATTAATTGGAGCATGAATTTATAAATACATGAGTCAATCACACCCAATAGGTTAACCATTTAGAATTGTAGCTTATTGTCTTGAGGAAACCTATGAGGATTGCTATGTCTATTGATAAACACAATGCAATCCATAAGTATATAGGTCGTGCAAGTAATATAATGTACTTAAGTACGGATATCGATCCCACAGGGGGTTGCGTAACTTATAACCAAGTATCAATATAATTATTAAGAATAATATTTGGACAATAGAAAATTATAAAAGTTGAAAAATAAATAACAACTAATTTAAAATTACAAGACTCAACAATTACTAGGATATATGATAAAATGATCTAGAAATCTTTAATCTCACAATTTTCTAACATGTGAATCACTAAAATTTTCCCCAATATACTCGTCAATTAATTATATGTTCAATTGAATCTAATCTAGCATACATTACTATCTCAAGTATACTACACACCATATAGTAATTAACCTAATTACACTCTCATGTCAATTATATTGCATACTACCTATTGAGTTCATCAATTATAGATCATATATATAAAAATCTTACATCTAGGCCTAGAAACTATGCATGTTATTTAATCAATACAAACAATTAAACAATTCTCTAAAATCTATTTAATTGCCTCTATAGATCAATCGTTGGCAAAGCAATTAATAGTATAAAAATATAATTAAGTAATATAATTGAATTCAAATAACAATTAGGGTAAAATATTATACATATACATATATAAAACTAGGTTTATAAGATCATTAGAATAATAAATTAGTTAGACATAATTATGTTATTCAAACTCAGGTTTTTCATAATAAAAGACAATACAATTGATAAAGAAAGGAGAAGAAGAGATAGATACATTTTAATCCTCATCGCTTGATTGATCAAGCCTATTGCTCGATCGATCGAGCAATGACTCCTCAATCAATCTAGTTATAAAAGTTCAATCGATCTAATTCTCGGTCGATCTATCGACCTTGTAATTCTGTATTTGTCCTCATTTTTGCCTATTTTTGATTAGTTTGATATCTTTTGACCTACATTTCCATATTAAACACAAATTAAGCTTATTTATGATATTTTAACACATAATAATGCAAATAAGTGGTTTAAAAAAGGATAAATAACTCTACTTTTGTAGAGTTATCATACCTCTAAACATAACTATTTACTTTCCCTCAAGCAAAGCTAAGTTTAATTCGCTAAAATGATATAGGCAATATATTCATATATATATATATATATGCATATTTATTAAAAACTATCTCTCTCAAAAATCATACAATCCTATGACAAAGAAATTCACATATCTATCAATCAACATTCCATTAATACAAGGATATGCAAGGTTTTTGATGAATTGATTCATACGTGTGTTGCACATGGTATCATCCAATAAGCTCATGAAATCAACTTATATGAGCATGCCAATCAAGTAATTCTTTGAATAAGTTTCATAAGTGTACTCTTCAACTCCTCTCTAGTAATGTAAATATGTACTTTGCTATAGATAAATAGAGCTTTACATGCTTATAGTCTAAGGCTTAGATGAGGTTAGATAAATGGATATATTTAGGTTCTTTCATATGGTGTCATCCAATAAGCTCATGAAATAAACTTATATGAGCATGCCAATCGAGTAATTCTTTGAACAAGTTTCATAAGTGTACTCTTCAACTCCTCTCTAATAATGTAAATATGTACTTTGCTATAGATCAATAGAGCTTTACATGCTTATAGTCTAAGGCTTAGATGAGGTTAGAAAATGGATATATTTAGGTTCTTTTCACACCTTATCTCTCTTTTTATTCATCATGCAATATTTAACTTCAATTGAACTTAAATTTGATATTTTTGTACACCTTATCGTACCATTTTTTCATTATTTTATTCCATATATCTTCTTCACTTTCTTTTCTTTATCTTTCTCTTTTTTTAATGTATGCAAAGAATTAGGATGCATTACATTTCACCTCACTCTATAACATAGCACATGATTGTATTTTCATACAAGCTAAAGGTGTAAGGGTCAAGGTAATACTTATTGGTTAGACTAAAAATGTGGATTAAAGATATGAATGATTTTTAGTAAGGGTCAAAAGGGTGACTAAGAATATAAACAATGGTTAGCTTGGAAAGCTCAATTGATTCAATAAAAACCTAAATCATTTCTTAAGCTAAATACTATTTAGCTTTTTGCCTCAAGTGATGATTAAATATATTCTAAAACATGGTAGACATTATTAGCTAGCATAACTTATCCCAAATTTTCCCCTAATAAGAACACCAAAATCAATCATGAACATGTGAATAACAATTTGAATCAATTCAATAAAACCTAGCAAGCATGTTACGTGATTAATGTAAGCATCTTAACAAGCATGCTACGTTCCTTATCCTAGTCATGACAACCAATTCTATCATTGGATTCATATGTTTCATTACAAATGCACATGCATTTGGTTTTCATGTATTCATCAATTTCTACCCCAATTATGATAAAAAACATCCTAAAAAAATGAAAATGCATACTAAACACTAAAGTAGAAAATGAAGTGCTCTACCTTACACTTAAATTTCACATTGTCCCCAATATTCACATATGAATATGAAAATAAGTGAAGGGAAAGAAAACTCCCTTAGCCTTGGTATACCATATCTGTCGTTGAATATACTCAATCTTTGTTATTCCATTACCCTCAACATTTATTCAACTACAAAATAGAAAACATATAAGTAAAATAATTTTGTATTGCCTCCCAAAAATCACCACGTTTAACTTCCTTGGACATAAATTTATATCAACTCCTAAGTGAATCTACTAAGATCATCATAGATTTTTCATTTGGTATTGGATCTCTATGATATTGCTTTTCTCTATACCCATCAACCATGGATCATTCTTTGTTTTTGTTCTCCAATTCAACGGATCCATGGTTGGTTAACTTAGTAATGGTGAATGGACCTAACCATCTACTCTTGAGTTTGTCCATAAACAAGTTAAATCTTGAGTTGTTCAGTAACACTTTCTATTCCAGTTCAATAACATGGTGCACAATTTCCTCATCATGTCATTTTTTTTTCTTTTTGTATAGCTTGGAATTCTCATAAGCACACTACTGTAGCTCATCTAATTTATTTATTTGTAGCATTATTTTTAACTTTCTATTGAACACTTTTTCTTGCCCACTTAATTAGGGATGGTAAGAAAAATGTTTGAGTTCTAACTTTGGTGACTCCTCGATGAATGATTTGAATTTAGAACCTATCTTATAACGCTCCATAACAACATTATATACATATATAGTCAGCAATGTTAACTTGCATCATAGATTTCAAAATTATTTTGTAATGAATTTATTTCATTATTCATAGCATCATGTGTCAAAGTCTTGAATGTGGGAGATTCAACATATTTAGTTAAATTATCATCATGAATGTGTGTACCTAAATGATTGTCATAATATTCAACATCATTTGTGTTCACATAATTAAGAAGAAAATAAAGCATCACTAGGGCACAAGTTATGAAGTACATCATTAGCTAATTCATTAGTAACATCTATTTTAAAGAAATCACTAGTATTATCAATATTAGAAAATTTAATTGCCCTAAAAACATTAAGTATTTCCTATTCATCCTACACTCTTATTGTAAGCTCACTTTTTTGTACATCAATAAGTATTCTTACGGTTACTAAGAATTTTTTACTAAGTATGATAGGAATTTTGTGGTTCTCCTCCATGTCTAATACAATGAAATATACTAAAAAGATGAACTTGTCCATTTTTACTAACACATCGTCTACCACACCTTGGGGTCACTTGATTGACCTATTTTTCATTTATAATGTTACTAAAGTGGGTTTGGCTTCACCAACCCCCAATATCTTGAAAATTGATAGTGGCATTAGGTTAATGCTTACACCTAAGTCACATAATATCTTGTCAAAATGTATATTCCCAATTGTATAAATATTTCTCATGACACTCCATAACAACATTATATACACACATAGTCTGCAATGTCAACTTGCATAACAGATTTCACAGTTTCATTATTATATTAACTTGAATTATTTTGTAATCAATTTATTTCATTGTTCATAGCATCGTGCGTCAAAGTCTTGAATGTAGTAAATTCAACATATTTAATTAAATTATCATCATGAATGTGTGAACCTAAGTGATTGTCATAATTTTCAATATCATTTGTGTTCACATAATTAAGAAGCACATATTATAAAGCATCATTAAGGCACAAGTTATGAAGTACATCATTAGCTAATTCATCAGTAACATCTATCTTAAAGCAATCACTAGTATTATCAGTATCAAAAAAATTAATTTCTTTAAAAACATTAAGTGTTACCCATTCATCCTGCACTCTCATTGTAAGCTCACTTTTTTGTACATCAATGAGTACTCTTCTAGTTGCTAAGAATTTATTACTAAATATGATAGGAATATTGCGGTTCTCCTTTATGTCTAGTACATTGAAATCTACCAGAAAGATGAAATTGTCTACTTTTACTAACATATATTCTACCACATTTTGAGGTCACTTGATTGACCTAATTGTCATTTATAATGTTACTAAAATGGGTTTGGCTTCACCAACCCCCAATCTCTTGAAAACTGATAATGGAATTAGGTTAATGCTTGCACCCAAGTCACATTAATACTTTGTTAAAATGTATACTCCCAATTATGTAAAGGATATCAAAGCTACCTGGATCTTTAAGATTTTATGGTAGTTTTCTCTCAGGATGGAACTACAACCTTCAATTAAGGTTATTGTCTCATTATCTCTAAGCCTCATTTTCTTAAATAGGATGTGATTTATGAATTTGGCATACAAAGACCTTTGTTCAAGTGCATCTATAAATGATATGTTTATGTGTAGCTTCTTGAAGACATCTAGGAATTTTGAAAACTAAATTTCTAATTTTTTCTTCTAGAGTATTTTAGGGAAGAGAATAATGGGTTTGTCAAGGTTGCTCTTCTTTGGGTGAATCACTTCCTTTTCAATACTCTCTACGTATACTTTTTTGTCCTCCTCATTTTCTTAAGTTTTATCACTCTTCTAGGCTATTGCTTTACATTGTTCCTTACCTTTTCTTTTGGGATTAACTTTTGTATTATTTGAAAGTTTACCTTAAGGCATTTGATAAAATAAAATAAAAAAATTGCTTAAACTATTTCCAAAATTTCGAAAGTTTTTAATTACAATCTGTGATAAAAGGAGGTAATTGCTTTATTAGATCTAGGTATAAATTTGTTTTGATACCTTAGTTATTTAACTTGCACTTAGAAGTAGTTTATCTAAAACCCACAATCATGTCCCCAGTTTTAAGTAAATAAAATTTTGAAAATCCATAGGGCATGACTTAAAAACTATAGGTAGACAAACTTGTCCTACCTATAGTTTTGATTGACTCAATGATAAGGTGACATTGAGCTTACTTAAAATTAAATCCACCAAGTTACGTCTTGCTAAGACGTTAAACTAAGCGTTGTATGTGAGGCAACCTATCATTTTAGGTAATTTTATTTTATTTCTTTTATTTATTTAGTTTCTTTTGTTTGTTTTAGTTTAATTGAATGTGAATAATTTTAGAATTGTTAAAATTAAAAATATTTGTTGAGATATTAAAAGTTCACAATGATCTACTTGTATGAACATTAATGATAAACATGATGGATGCACCTATATTTCTCCATCACTACTTGCATATTCTCAGGAAATAGGTAACTTTTCTTCTATTTTCTCTTTATATTTAATTTACAATTATTACATAGAGGACAATGTAAGTTCTAGGTTGAGGTGGTGAAAAGTTACTATGCTTAATTTCAAAAAATTTAACAATTTTAAAAAAATTTAAATTCACATTTTCATTTTTATTGTGTTTGATTTTATTTTCTTTGTGTGGTTTAGTAATTTTTAGAATTTTAGGATTAGTTTTAAAAAAATTCTCACAAAAATTTATCATTTCTTTAAATCAAATTTGAGTAAATAGTTAAGTCTTTAGCACTGTTAAATTAATTTTTGAAAACATATCATGGAGTATATGGTAATTAGTTAGTTTTTGTCATAAGTATTTCATGATAAAGTGTAAAAATTATATTAAATCCAAAATCGGTGTTTAGGAATCATGTAGTGAAGATTACCCTTGTTAGATATAATTTGAGCCAAATTTCCTTTATTTTGAGTAAAATATATTTTTTCTACTCCAAACACATTTCTTATTTCTTCAAATTTTTAAATGAAATCTATAGGTATTAACATTGAATGTTAGGATTTTCACATCTAGTAAAGTGTCATATATTGTTTTTACTGCTTAAATTGAATGACTTAAGTAGAAATTTATAATATATGCCTTTATCTCATTCATGCATGACTTTTACAAAACAAAAGACATATTTGGGGTTATGATCAAAATCCTACAAAAATGTACGATTTGTACATAGGTCCACTTTCTAAAAAACTAAATAGTATAATCTACATACTATTACCCACATAGCATACAAAGTTGTGAGAAAAGACTAATTACAAAAGAAAAATTATAGGAAATAAATCTCTAAAAAGTCATTGCACTTTCTTCAATTTTATAAGGCATATACCTTGAAATTTTTATTTGGTGAATTTGATTGATGCATGAAAGTAATGTATAATATTTTATAAATCCTTACATTTGATTCATTTCATGAGATCAACGTTAAAATAACACTTTCAGCCTTTCTTCTTTATACATATGCCAACATATTAGTTCATTTCTATACATCAACTCTTTCGCATATAAATTAGTATGAGTATTTGAACCCATAAGATTCAGTGTTTTTGAAAGTATTAACTTGTGAGGAATAGAGTCGAAGCAAATTTGAATTCTTGACACTGAGTTTGGGTGAAATTAAATTGATATATTTTATATGAAATATGAAAATGATTTGCAACTAATTATTATTATAAATCATGACTATTTAAGAAGATGAAAATAACTTATGCTTTAGATTTTAATTATGATCTTAAAGGAGATTAAAAAGTATGAGACATTTTTGTGTTATGTTTCATTTTGTTTTCCTTTATTTTATTCTTAAGTTAATTTTTATTTTATTTTTGATTTTGTTGTAATTTTAGTTTTTGAGTTATTTTTTTATTTCTTTTAATTTTTACATTTAGTTCAATGTTTGTGGGTATCATTACTGAAAAATCTCACGAGACTTAAAATCGTTTACTAGGACAACCTAGGGGTTTATAGTCTTGTTGTATATGCCCATTTATATCACAATTGCACAGCCGTGCTCACTCATGCTGCAATTCTAAGTGCAGTCATGCCCATTCACGTTACAATTTTGCACCCGCATCATACCGAATTCCTATGCGCATTAGAGCCTGACTCAGCATCCATTAACGCCGCGAATCCCATCTAGTCACGTGCGTCAGCGCCCCACACGCATGTCATCCTATCCAATACGCATCTATTATCATTTTTTAAGATATTTTTTTCACTTTTTTATCATTTTCCTCACCTATAAAAAGTCCATCTCCCTCATTGTAAAAAATCACATCACATAATTTTCTCGGCTCTTTCTCTCTCTAGAAAGTTTTTATTTTTTATTTTTAGTTTTAAAGTTCTTCTCTTTTTGAGAAGAACTAGCTATTTTTAGTTTTTAATTCAATAAACGAAAATGCAAATTTGTTTGGAGGTTTTTCAGCAACAAAATTAGCATCAAAGTTTTGTAAGGATTCTTTACAATTTTTTTATGTTTTATTATTATATGTTATGTTTAATTTTTCTATGATTAAATTTAACATGGTTGGATGTTTGTAAATATGATATAATAATAACTTTGTTTTACAAAATATTAAATATGTAAAACATTTTTATAAAATAAATTGATTTTGTTTTTATTCAAGATTTTAAATTAAGGATTTTAGAGAGAAATATATTATTTTTCATTACAAACTTAAATTTAAAAATTAGATTTTAAGGTTTAATTATCTGATTTGATTTATAGTAGTGCTCTTTTATTTGTTGATACAATCGCATGTTAGTTAGAGTGAAGCTCTATTTACAAAAAGTTTTTATAAGAACTATTATTCAAAAATGTATTTACAACATATTTTCAGTAATGATTTTAAAATTTGAAAGTTAGTACTCAGATAATTAAATTCTTAAGTTTAATTTGCACACCTTGAATAAAGTTTAAAATGTCTAACCCCACCAAAGGTGGCATTTAAATGGTTCATTTTCTATCTCTTAGAAAAAAAAGGAATTAATTTAATTAACCAAATTAATTATCGACCCCACCAATAGGTATTAATTGATTTGTTTAATTAAAAAAGAATATCTAACCCCACCAAAAGTGGTATTCATATAAAAAATAGAGAATCAATATATCAATTTATATCTTTAATAACCTAAATATTATGAGAAAACATAATTAGCTTAGTTATTATATCCTTAAATACTCCATTATTATGAATGACAAAAATTTGCATAATTTTTTATTGAATCCATATCTATGTTTATTTTTTATGTTATTAGATTAGGAAACACACAAACCAAAATATCATGATAAGATTTTTAGGATTTAATTTCATTTTTAAGATTTAATTTCATTTTTAAGATTTTGAATAATAAATTAAAAATCACATATATTCACTCCTTAGATCGACCTTGGAAGTATACTTGTCATTTTCTATAAAATGATTCCTTCACTTGTGAGATTTTTACAAATATAAAACCAAAGTATTTGCAATATCGTCATTGTTGATCTTGTTCATCAATTGCCATGCCTTAGCTTTGTCCCTCATTGAGAAAGAAAAAAAGTGATGGTGAATTACATAATCTGATACAACATTCATCTTGAAGGTGTCACATATTTTCAAGAATGAAGCCAAGTGAAGATTTAGATCATCATTGACTAACCCTTCAAATTGATTTGGTTGTACCATTTGAATGATTCTTGGCTTAAGTTCAAAGTTTTTATCATTGATGTCCGGTCTGTTGATACGTGATTGGGCTCCATCTATTTATGGGACTATAAAATCTCTTAAATATTTAGGGACCACAATAGCTTTTTGATCCCCTTGTTCTACCATAACCCCCGATTGATCATATGCTAATCATTCTCTACTTAAGTGAAGTAAAGTTTTCTCTATTTTTGGATCAAAAGGAATAAGATTTTCACCTATCAACCTAGGTATACAATAGAAACACTAAAACAAAAATTAAAAGGTCTAAGCTATTATAATAATAAACCTTATTGATATCCATTATAAGTAATTAAGTCCACAACAATGGTATCAAAAACTTGATCAACACGATGCAATCCACAAGTTTATTGGTCATCCAAGTAATATAATGTAGCAAAGTATGGATATTGATCCCACATGGAGCTGTGAAATTTATAACCAAGTACTAATACAATTATTACGAATAATATTACAGAAAATTATAAAAGCTGAAAAATAAATGACAACTAATTTTAAATCACAAGACTCAACAATTACTAGGATATATAAGAAAATGATCTAGGAATCTTTAATCCTTCAATTTTTTAACAAGTGAATCACTAAAATTTTTCCCAATATAATCAACAATCAATTATATGATCAATTGAATTTAACCTAATATGCATCTCTCTCTCAAGTATACTACATATCATATAGTAATTAACCTAATTATACTATTACATCAATTAGATTGCATACTACTCATTAAGTTCATCAATTATAGATAATACATAAGAATTATACATCTCTTCCTATAAACTATGCATGTTATTTAATCAAGATCACAAACAATTAAATAATTCTCTCAAATCTATTTAATTACATCTATAGATCTATTGTTGCCAAACAATTAATAACATAAAAATATAATTAAATAATACAATTGAATTCAAATAGAAATCAGGGTAAAATATTATATATATATATATACATACATGTATAAAATTAGGTTATTAAAGCTCAGGTTTTTCATAAAGAAAGACAATACAATTGATAAAGAAATGAGAAGAATAAGAGATACACCTAATCTCTTGGTTTGTAGCACTAATCTTCTCTTGAATAAAGTTGTGTCTCTTTTAATCTCCTCTTAAACTTTTTCTCTTCTTGGCAGCTTCTAAGGTTTGTAATCTTAAATGTGTCACTACTAAAATACGGATCTATGGTCTCAGAAATTTAGTATCAGTTTTTTAAAAAACCAATGCCATAGGGTTTTGCTCATAATCTAATAAAAACTAAGACTATAATGTATACATATAGATTCGATTTTTATTAGTAACCGTAACCATAAGTTATATCATTTTTTTCTTTATCCCTCTTTCTTTTTTTTCTTTTTTCCTTGACCTAACTCACTTGCATAGTTGGTTAATTTCCATTTTGTGACCAAATGGAGGATTTGTTCTTCCTCCTTCCTGGCCATGTCGCACACCTCCCCTCATCGGCCGCTCGCTTGCGTAGCTTGTTTCCCAGCTTAGATTTTATTCTGATTTGGGTTTGTCACTCTTCTACATTTTTAGTTTCTGGTTCATTTTTCGTTCTCAAAGTAGTTCATGTGAAGTTTTCTTCAATTTTAAAATTTATATGGTAATTTTAGCTAAGATTTGGATTTTTCTAATTACCCACTTAATTACCTCAAATTTGTCTCTTTATGTTTGACTCGGTTCTTCATTTTTTTAGGTTATGGTTTATTAATTGGCTTGTTCTCAAAGGTCCAATTTTTAGGAAGATCGTGGCTTTTGATGACTGAGAACTTTCAAGGTTTAGCTTATTATAATGTTTTTACTCATGAGACTAATGTGTTTTTTTGATTTTAAGTTCTTAGCACCAAATCAGTCCTTGAGTTTTTGGAAAAGATTGGAAAGTTCTAATTCTTACGTTGGTTATTCTATTTTTGCTTTAGTTATTTTAATTGACCTCATGGAATATGTTTTTTCCCCTTCATTGAGTTGATTTTGGAATGATGTTGTTTCGGGTTTCTTCTTAGCTATCATGGATTCTCAGCAATTTGTTGTATTTCCATTGCAAATGATCTATTATAGCTAAGCAGAAGAAGCAAAACTCTGACTTCTTCATTCAGAGTTCAAGTCTTCTATCTAAGGTAATTGAGTTAAACAGAAAAGAAGTTTTATTGTGAAACTTAGACAAATTCATTGGTGTTCTTGATGTTTTCATACATCAAGCCAGGGACATTCATAACATCTGCATCTACCAAAAGTAAGATGTTTATGCTAATCTTTGCTCAATGAGTGATCCTTAGAATATTCTCGCCACCAAAATTATAAATGAGTGTGGGAGGAATATTATGTTTAACGAGACTCTTCAGTTTAATGTTCATACTATGGAGTCTTTTCTGAAATGTGAGATATGGATGCTCAGTAGGGTGAAGAATTATCTTAAAGATCAATTACTAGGTTTTTCTTCAATACCTTTATCTCAAGTCCTCATGAAGAATGTGAGGCTATAAAAAGAGTTTCTCTTTCTTCAACTAATCTATTCCATTTTCCAACTGACTTTGTTCAATTATCTCTCTCATATACTGGAGTTTTGCCTGAATGCATCTCTGTTTTAGGCACGCATTCAATTACACTTGACTTGAAAATATCTAAGTCAGGATGAGATAGTTGGGGCTTCTTAACAAGAGAGTAGTTGTGATATTATTTCAGACAAGATAGCAAGGCTAAATCATGACGAACTTGGACTTTTGTCCATGCATGTTGGTGCTCGTGATTTTTTGGGTTTTCATGTCAATATTACCTTTGTAGCTAATCATAGTCTTGATAGGTCTACTTATAAATTTCTTGCATGTAGTCTAGATTTTATTTACAATTGAGTTATGGTCAGACTCAGCATATTGTTCTTGATATATACAAATTTCATTGTCTAGTTCAACTAGTTTCTTCTCATGACGTAGTTGTGACATTGTATTTGTAGGAAGCATGTAGTTTTTGACAAGCTTGTACATGGACATGAAGTATTGAGAAAGATTTAAAATGTGGATAACATAGATAGGACTCTAACCATGACAGTGAAAATTATCAAATGTGGTGAATATGGAATGGGTAGGAATAAATATTGCTTCTAGGAAGAACATAGTATACTTGGAATCTTGCTCAGTAAACTTGTCCTAATAATCTACTTGCTATTGTCTGTAGACAAAAAGAAATCAAGCAGATCAAAAAGTGGAAAGGATGCTTCTTTTGATGATAATAGTCGTGAAGCAAAATAGAAAAGAAAGCACCAGAAATCTTCTAAATCTATTTCACTTGTAACCATCAAATATTTATGATATATAATAATGTTCATTTTAATAATAATTTTTAATTTTTAAAATTTATCAATTTATTTTAATTTATATTAAAAAATGAGGTTAATTGAGATGTATATGGTAACGATTTAAGTATAACCAAGACAATAGACATATCATTTGGTTATAAGACCATGATCAAATAGTATGTCTATGGCCTCAGTTAAAAACCGAGGTCATAGGTAACAGTCTATGGTCTCTCTCAGTTAAGTTTCGGTTCTTATAACCATAGCAATAGATCTATGATTACGGTTAAAAACTGAGGCCATATATCAATATTATAGTAATGTGTGTTTTTTATGACCTCTCTATGGTGTTTTAAATAAGCTGAAATTGATTCACATTATATTAGAATTCATTTACTTTGATCCGATGGTTGAGATTGAAAGTTTGAATTCAATTTTATGTTCACGCGTTTTAATCCTCTTCGCTAGATCGATCAAGCATATTATGATTCTATAGAGCAATAACCCTCGATTGATCCACTTCTCTTTTGAACGATCTAGCTATAAAAATTCAATCGATCTAGTTCCATATGAGTCGATCAATCTTGTAATTCTATATTTGTCCTCATTTTTGCCTATTTTTGATCTGTTTGATATATTTTCACCTACATTGTTATATTAAATATAAATTAAACTTATTCATGATATTTTAACACATAACAATTCAAATAAGTAGTTTAGAAATAGATAAATAAATCTATTTTTATAAAATTATCATCTATAATTAATTATTATCATCTATATTAATTATATGTATGCAGCTCACCAAATAATTTTTTTAATAAAGGTGTAATGAACCCTCTTATTATGATAATTGGTCAAATTGTCCCACAATAACTATAATGCACCAGCTAAGTAGCTGTCTTTAAGGTAAATGGCATGAAACTAACGGCATGCTTAAGATTTGAAATTCAAATTTTAATTATTTGTGTTTGAGTTTGAAGGAAAAGGGCAGGAAAAAAAAGCTTATACGCCGGCCATAATCACACATGTTGATAACAATGACAACTAATGGATATGGTCAATTTCTTCTTCTCTACTTTCTTGTTGTATATATCAATATTTGATTAATACTATCCCTTTCATTAAGTTAGGAAAACAAATTTTCTAGAATTTCAACTTTATTTTTATTTTTCTTCTTTTAGTGGTTATTGTTTAGAACAGAGTAATTAAGATTTATGATAATTATTTTACAAATATATAGTAGTATAGCAATAAACCTCATTTATTTTTCATTTTTAATTATATATTTGAATTGGACTAATTATAATTTATTTAAAAAAATTACATGTATAATTACATGGTTGGTGTAAAAGGAAATTAATGGGTGTCAATTAATATCATTTGGATTCTTCTTCTTTTCTCGAATTATTTTTTCACCATGAAAGAAGAAGTTCTCATTCTTAAGAGATTTGAAGTGAGACTTGCTTAATAAAAATTAAAATAAATTAAACTAATAACATTTACCAAAAAGTAAAAGACAATTTTTATCAAATAGCGACTAGATGATAAAAATAGAAACTAAGGGCTCGTTGAGACATATTCTAGAGTCTAAGTAGATATCTTATATTTCAAATAAATACAGAAAAATATAATGAGAATTGTAATAAAGTAGGATCCATTAAAAGTTCTATATGAAAATTTAATTTTTTACAGATGTATAAATTAATATAAAAATTATATAAAAATATATTATTAGTACTTTATTTCATAACGGGATATACTATTAATCTCTTTTTGAAAAAAATATTTAAAAATATGAAATAAAATATACGTGAGAATTAACAATGATAAAATAATGAGTTTATTATTTTTTAAAAATATTTATTCATTAATATTTTACATTGATTAAATTTATATTTTTATGATTATTTCTTTAATTTATATTTATCATATACTAATTTCTAATTAGGTTACTTATCTTTCTTTTTAACGTATTTTTTGTTAACATTTTTTAAAATATTTTTTTACGATTTTTTTTCTTGACCTATTGAACGGTTAAAATTCTAATATCTTATAAATTTTATACAGTGTATAAGTAATATAAGTTCTCCGATCTTAAAATTTTAGTCTTCAAAAATTATAATTCTCATTCTATTTATAAATATTTTTATATTTTTTAATCAATATAAAATATTTTTTTATACATTAATATCATGTATGATTCTATCAAAGTGCCAAAAGTGTCAAATATTATAATTGTATTTCTGTAATTTTCTGTTCTAAGATTTATGTACAAATGTATAGTATTTGTATACAAAAGGGAATGGAAAAGAAAAAAATTATAACAATATTAATTTTCATTATTATTCTTGTTTGCTGATTATCTGCCATAATTCCTGCATTGTTGCCTCCTTGTTGTCTGCCATATTACTCACATGCCAACACTTCCCCTCAAGGTGGTGCATATATGTCTCTTATGCCTAACTTGTCAAGTGAGTTGTAAAAGTTCTTTGCAAACACAGATTTTGTGAGTATATCAGCCAATTGATCTTTTGACTTAACAAATGGAAGCTTAATAATCTTTTCTTCAAGATTCTGTTTGATGAAGTTCCGATCCACTTCAACGTGCTTCGTGCGATCATGTTGAACTGGATTGTGAGAGATGGCAATGGATGCTTTGTTATCACAAAATAAGTTCATTTCAGAGTTAGGAGCAACACTAATCTCAGTTAGAAGTTTTTTCAACCATTGAAGCTCACATATTCCCTTGACCATTCCTCGAAATTCAGCTTCTGCACTAGATAAGGCAACTACCTTATGCTTCTTGCTCCTCCATGTAACAAGATTGCCCCCCACAAAAGTGAAGTACCCAGTAGTAGATTTCCTATCCTTCATATTCCCTGCCCAGTCTGAATCTGTATATCCAAGGACTTCCAATTGACCATTTTTTGAAAACATAAGTCCTTTCCCAGGGGAGGACTTTAAATAATGAAGTATTTGCATGACCGCATCCATATGGTCTTCACTTTGGCAGTGCATGAACTGACTCACGACACTCACATCATAAGCAATATCAAGTCGAGTATGAGATAAATATATGAGTTTACCTACTAACTATTGATATCTCTGTTTATCTACTGGTACTTAGTCCACATATTCTCCGAGTTTATGATTTTGAACCATTGGAATATCGACAGGTCTATAATCTAGTAGTCATGCCTCTGCCAGTAGGTCCAGAGTATATTTCTTTTAGGAAAGACATATGCCTTGTTTTGATCTTGTTACCTCAATACCTAAGAAGTATTTGAGCCCTCCCAAGTTCTTCATTTCAAACTCATTTGATAGTTGTTCTTGAAGCTTAGAGATTTCTTCTTTATCATCCCTTGTAATGATCATGTCGTCTACATAGACTATAAGGGTTGTTATCTTCCCTAATCGGTGTTTTAGGAAAAGAGTATGATCAGAGTTGCTTTGTTGGAACCCATATTTCTTCATTGCTGAACTCAACCTACCAAACCATGCTCGAGGTGATTGTTTTAGTCCATACAATGCTCGTTGTAATCTACATGCAGTTTCTTTTCCTGTTGTAATAGTATATCCTGGTGGGATATCCATATAAATCTCTTCCTCAAGATCACCATGAAGGAAGGCATTTTTTACGTCAAGTTGGTGCAATGGCCAATCTAAATTTGCCGCAAGAGATAACAAGACTCTAACGGTTTTTAGTTTAGCCACAGGTGAGAAGGTTTCTTGATAATCTATCCCGTGTTTCTGTGTATATCCTTTTGCTACAAGTCTCGCCTTGTATCGATCAACTAACCCATCTGCTTTATATTTAATGGAGAAAATCCACTTGCATCCTACCATCTTCCTCCCTTGAGGCAACTCGCTTAACACCCATGTGTTATTCTTCTGTAATGCCTCAAATTCCTCTTTTATAGCTTGAGCCCATTTTGGATCAGATAAGGCTTCTTCAATACTACTTGGGTTATTATTCTTGTCTGCTGATTATCTGCCATAATTCCTGTATTATTGTCTCTTTGTTGTCTGCCATATTACTCACGTGCCAACAAAAAGTGCATTCTAGAATGGACTAGTTCTGTAAATTCGAATAACATGGACTAGTTCTGGTAATGACTAAAAGGCAGTAGCTAACATTAAATTAGCAGTTTTTCCTTACAGTAGGTTGGTTAGCTCGTCCAAAGCAGGTGCTTGAATCCATATTGGATGAAATAATAGTATATAATAAATTTATATTTGATAGTGTAGCAATATGTAGCATATATATACCTAATATATATTATAAGGAGTACATTTATTTTTACAATATTTTAATTTTTATTTAAATCACTTATATTTTTTGTAACGTATCTTTTAAGCTATTTTACTCCACTTATTTTGTACTAAATCTATTAGTTTTTTTTAACCCATTTAACTATCAAAGTTATGATAACATATAATCTTGTATAATATATAGGTAATATGAGTCATCAAATTTTAAAAAATTAGTTTAAAAAAATATAATTCTTATTCTATTTATAAATACTTTAATAATATTTTTTAATCAATATAAAATACTTTTTTATACGTTAATATCATGTGCGTTTCTATCAAAGAGCCAAAAGTGCATTTTAGAATGGAATAGTTTTGTAAATTGGACTAACATGGAGTAATGTTGAGTTCTCGACTTAAACAGTGTATGTATATAAAAATTTGGTGAAATTTGTCCTACATGTTATATATTATATATATGCAAATTATTATACATATTTGTAATATACAATCTAATCGAAAACATATTATTTTAGAGCCTCAAATCCGAGTTGTTTTTTGCTAAATAAAAAAAAAAGTTGGTGCCTCAAATCCGAGTTGTTGTTTGCTAAATAAAAAAAAGTTGGTGGTTACCCAAGATAGACAATTTTTTTTACGTAGTTACTAATTTTGGGCGAAGATGATTTAAATTTAATAAATATATAATAGTATTAATTATTATTTTTTAAAATTTCTTATTTTATAAAAATAAAAAAATAAAATTTTTAAATATAAATTTTTAAGTTATCTTTATTATAATTGAAAAATTGATATTAAAATATTTTATAAAATGGTTTCATAAATACTCTCAAAACAAATAGTTAATTAATTTTGTATTTAATGATGCAATTAACCCACTTATAATGGCAATTCAGCGTATCGCCCTCCTCTGATAATGATTAAAAGGCAGTAGCTAACATTAAATTAGCAATTTTTCCTTGCAGTAGGTTGGTTGGCTCGTCCAAAGCAGGTGCTTGCATCCATATTTGATGAAATAATAATATTAATAAATTTATATTTGATAGTGTACCAATATTAACATATTAACTTGAGTTGTTGCACTAAAATCTATCCACCATGTATGTCTAGATATCAAAATTAAATGAACCTTAAAATAAATCAAATTAAGAAGCATACCTTTCTTAGCATGTCATGTGTGATATTTGGTGTAATGATTTTTTTTGTGCCCTTCAACTCCATGAAAGAAACAACCAATACCTAATGGCTCATTCAATTTCTTTTTGTTATTTCTTTTAAAGTGTCGTATTTGTAGCTTTCTTATCCTTCTTTCTTTTCCTTCCCTTGTACTTATATTTAAAGATTGAGGCCACGTGAGAACCCTTTGTTTGATCTTACTTCAACCTCCATCTTGCTAAACACAGTGTGAGATGAGCTCATTTAGGGAGCAAGTCTTTTTTTTATAGTTGTAGCTCACCTTAAATTGGCTAAACTGTATCAAAAGAGATATCAAAACCAAATGCACCAGTAAATCCTTAGAGAGTTCAAGCTTAAGTGCTCTCAAGATGAGAAATCTCCATAATGTACTCCTTGATATTTCATTTGTCTCTATAACTCATTAAAATTAGACTTGTCAAAAGCGTACCTGGTTCAGCCTTTCGTTCTTAACAAATCTCTTTTAAATATTCGCAAGAAAATCCCCAATAGTAGTTATCCTTTCAAACATTGTGCCTCTGAATGCATCTGGAATGGTCTTCTTCATGATCATTATACACAGTAATTTGATCTCTCCCACCTTTTCTTTTCCTTTCTTTCATTAGAAATAATATTATTTGTAAGAGGTGTAAGAGAATCAACCCTTGTCGTAAGGTCCAAATCCATAACTCCAATAACTATCAATAGATTCTCTTGCCATGACTTGAGTTGGTGTTATTTACCTTAAGAATAGAGTAGATGTTAGCTGTATTAATATCTAGATTATTCATAGATGAATCTAGAAAACAACAAACAAATAAAACAAGCTCACATATGTCTTAAAACCAAAATAATAAATTCAAATAAAGGTAAATCTCATCTCAAGATATAGACCACTCTATTAATATTTTATCTTTAGACAAAAGATATTAACTTATAAGCGACTTTTTGGTGTAGTAATCAAACATTGATAATAAGAGCATGTCGAACAATAGATCTTCTTTTCGGTTGAATTATTATTCGCATGCAAAAATTGAATAATCATCACACGTTTATTACCACAAGTGCACATGCAATTCTGTTAAATATTAACCTTCCTTTAGGTTGATCAATATTCACATAAGTTATATGCACACAATTGTTTATATTCCAAAACAAATTAATTTATACAAGAGAGGTCATTTTGATGACATATTACTTCAATTAATTTATCTCAAAATATACACTATTACAATACATACATATGACCTCGGTTTTTAACCGTGGTCGTAGGTCTATGACCACGGTTATAAGAACCGAGGCCTAAGTGAGAGAGACCATAGATTGTTTCCTATGGTCTCGATTTTTTAACCGAGGCCATAGACATACTCTATGGCCATAAATTTAAATAAAAATACAATTATTAATTAAAATATTAAAAATCATATTATATTAAAATTAAAAGTGCACTTATATTTGAGAGTTTATACACTAAAATATAATAAAACATGAATGGTTAATTTTAATATTTACAATGACTATGAATAATAACCTTACTATTACAAAATGACTTTTTACTATTACAATCATTTACACCTCATGAGAAACTAGATGCTAATTATTTGGATTGATAATCAAATTCTATTGATCTCAATGGTATTATTTATCATGCTTTATCTAGAAATACTTCAGTTGTACTTGCAAGCTGTAGTTCAGTGGAAGATGAAACAATGATCTTGGCAGAAAGATAATTGGAAAATATAGCAGAACAACAAAACGATCTAGCCTGAACAATTGACAATTAATTATGTGCAAAAGCAGTAGTGTCAAACTAACCTCCTAACAAGCGCATCAAGTTGGGGGTCAAGCTCTAAATGATATTTATTAAGATATGCATTCAACTCATCAGTTCTAGTACCTGGAATAAAAACATGAGTAAACTTGATCTTTATGTGGTGACAATTAAGATAAATGTGTAAACATGAAATTATTGCATACCTGTCCTAGATGATTTATCTAGAAGAAGAAGCTTTCAATAAGATTTAAGAAATTTACAAGAAAAAATTACACTTTCAAAGAAATTTATTTCCTTACCCCTACTTAATATTGACGTATGATTTAATACATGTTGATATTTTGTAATAAGAACCAGCATGATATCCATGTTAACTCCTCATTAGTATGCATGTACCATACACATGTTGCAACAAGCCAGTTTACCTTGTGAACCACAGAATCATCGGTAATTGCATCATGCACGAAACAGATATTAGAATTCTCATTGCGCACAAAGTCAAAGTTAGAGTTCAAATTTGTTATGACAAGAGCTTCCCCATTCTATACAATAATGCCAGCTAAAATTTACAGAAGACAAAAATTAAATTAACCATACAAATTGACATGTGCTCAGTAAATACTGAATACATAAATGTGTGTGACATCTATACCCTCAAAAAATTTCCAAAATAGCTTGAAATCTATTTAGTTAAAAAAACAACAACATAAAAGACATTTATAAAAGGTGCCAATCGAGGTGGAAATAATATAAAAATTGAAATATATGAGCCTCCTAGCAAGCATAATAATAATTAGCCCACATAGAGAAGTAACAGCAAAGGAAATGCATAACAAATAAGGAAGCACAAATAATTCTATATAAATCTTAAACATGGTGATATGATAGGTTTAATAACATACCTAAGTTTATTTCTAAAAACACCACAGAAAATGAATGGCAATTGACATAATGACCAGGTTCTGTTAATATGTCCACATGACTAGAAAAATCAACAACTTCCAATTTTTCTACAGCTAACAACTTTGCAGCTACTTTCACAGCTAGTTGTAAATCTTTCTCTGTGTTTTTGTCAATGTTGTTTGTAAGCAAAAGATTTCTCCTACATACAAATTTAAGCTCCGGGGTTGAGTTATGGAATCCCATAACCTTCACTACATCCCAAAGCCTATACATGTAAAAACCTGTACAGAAAACATTTAGTATTGTAAGTAAAATTTGAAGCTGTTCATTTCTTTTCTCTTGTCAATTTAGGAGTTCAAATTCGTATGTTAGAACAATAATTACTGAAAATCAAAATAATACCTGCAAAATTGGTGAAAATGATACTCCATGATGAGTGCTCAAAAAGCACTAAAATTACCATTATTTTATACACATTAATTGATTAAAAATATATATATTTATATGATTTTATCATATATTTATATATATTTGTCTTTTTGGAATCACAGGTATTTGTATTGTTTTTCGGGTATTTTTTCTTAAAAACGTAACTTAAAGACTTAAAAAGGAATACTGGAGGCAATACATCATAAATATATTCATAAATAAATGAGAAAAAATCAACAAATATGGAAAAATTGGACAAAATGGGTCAAAAATTTGAAAAAGGAGGAAATCGCGCCACCCAAAGCGCCAAGCAACACGCAGCGCTACAAGAAGATGCCCAAATCGCCCTTCTTTTTTCCGTGCACACCACCGCCCCCACGTCATGCTAAGATCATCAATGACATCATCAATCACTACTTCGCATTTCCACCATTTTTTATCATTTTTCCACCCACTTTTTCTACCCATTCTCTTCATAACTAAACACATCTTCTCTTCTCTTTCTTTCTCTCATTTCTTAATTTTTTTAGTTTTTTCTTAGTTTTTAGCTTTTCTTAGTTTTAGAGTTCTTTTCTTTTTGAGAATAACTAGCTATATTTTTGTAATTTATTTGCTTTTAGATTCAATAAATGGGAGTGCAAATTCCGTTTGGAGGTTTTCCAGCAACGGGAATATCATCGAAGTACTGTAAGGATTTTATTTTCTTTACAGTTATTTTTTATGTTTTATTCTTACATGTTATGTTTAATTTTTCTGTGATTAAATTTAACTTTACTGGCTATTTGTAAACATGATATAATAATAACGTTGTTATGCTTGCGAAATATTAAATAGGTAAAAATCTCTAAAATGAATTGATTTTATTTTTATTCAAGATTTTATATTAAGAATGTTAGAGAGAAATATATTATTTTTCATTTCAAACTTAAATCTGAAAATTAGATTTTAAGGTTTAGTTATCCGGTCTGATTTAGAGTATTGCTCTTTTATTTGTTGGTACAATCGCCTGGTAGTTAGAGTGAAGCTCTATTTCAAAAGTTTTTATAAGAATTATTATCTGAAAATGTATTGACAACATCTTTTCAGTAGTGGTTTTAAAATTTGAAAGTTAGTACTCGGATAATTAAATTTTTAGGTTTAATTTGGACACCTTGAATAAAGTTTAAACTGTCTAACCGCACCAAAGGTGGCATTTAAATGGTTCATTTTAAATCTCTTAGAAAAAGGAATTAATTTAATTAACCAAATTAGTTATCAACCCCACACGTAGGTGTTAATTGATTTGTTTAGTTAACAAAGAATATCTAACCCCATCAAGGTGGTATTTATACAAAAAAGGGAGAATCAATATATCAATTTATATCTTTAATAACCTAAATAATATGAGCAAGCATAATTACTTAGTTATTATATCCATAAATACTCCATAATTATAAATGATAAAATTTGCATCAATGTTTATTGAATCTGTATCTATGTTTATTTTTATGTTATTAGGTTAGAAACACAAAACCCAAATATCGTGACAGGATGTTTAGGATTTAATTTCGTTTTTAAAAGTTTGAATAATAAATTAAAAACCACATATATTCCTTCCTTAGATCGACCTTGGGAGTATACTTATCATTTTTCTATGAAATGATTCGTGCACTTGCGAGAGTTTTATAAATATAAAACCAAAGTATTGGCAGCATCGGTGATGCCGGTTTTGCTTCATCAAGTTTTTGGCGGCATTGCTGGGGATGGCATCAAGTTTTTGCCGGCGATGCCAGTTCTGCTCATCACTCCACAATGAGGAAAGTAGAGTCATTGTTTTGATGCTCTTTTAAGGGAAGAAACACAAAATATCCAATATTAGGAAGCACAACATAAGTGGCTAACTCAGGAGGCAATTTCAGATTTACATTGGCTCCAATCCATCCCTTAGAAGATCCATAATCAATAGTTAATAAAGGTATATCACGAGCATACTACCTCAGTTTCTTCAAATAAGGTTCCATTGAACCCGTCATAATCCCATATATGTACTTGACATTAAGAAAATTTGTTGATATTAAACCAAACCAGTTACTCAATGCTTAACATTTTTCATAAATCAAGTCAGCCAATTCAAGGTTTGGCTTATTCAGTAACTTTGACATAACAACTCGAATGTTCAGGACAGTGATCCAGGTGCCGAGAACACTCTCTCGAATATCAGTACATAGCTCTTCCCACACTTGCTCAAAAGTTCTAAAAGCATGAACTATGCTATGAGTAAATGTGGATGATACTAAATGAATATCATCTCTAAAGATTAGTCCACATAAGATTGAATCGGGACCGAATATAACTTCATCAAGGCTAGAACATTGAGATTGAATTGTCTTCATAGTATTTTTAAATTGAAAACTACGATAAACATTAGTCGTAGCAGTTCCAGCAACTAGTCTTCCTTGAATTTTGACAAGTGTTTACAATTTTTTTTAACAAAATCATACATTAGTATGCATAAAAAATAGACATCTATCCTTCTTTATCAATCTCACATTACATTCCCAGCATACAAATGAAGACATGTGTGAAATCTACAAAGAAAAGAAAGATAAGTAGAAGAAAACCTCATAGATGTAAGCATATTCTCGGTATCTTTGTACGTGCTGAGGTCTCACAGCAAAACCATAAGCATCCCTGAACACAAAGTCAGTCCCAAAACTAGTACCGATAATTCAAATAGTCGAATTGAGTGACTCAGACTCAATCAGCGTTGAATCGAAACCCAGACTACTGTATCGATCGACCATTCAGTCAAAGAAACTAATCCAAAAAAGAGCTAAAACTTGATGAATCAAAGAGAAAGAGGGTGTCGAAGGGTTTAAAACGGGAAGTAAGTTGAATGGAGAAAGAGGATAAGGGCTAACTTCTTAACTCGAAGTAGTAATAGGATTAGGGTTAGAACTAGAGTTAAGATGAAAATTGGCTCAAATTACTAACAAGATCATACGAAATGAAAATTAACCAGCTACGCAAGCGAGCTGGGGGAAAATGAGGGTCTCAACCAATAAAGAAAGGTGCGCGATAGGGCCGAGGAAGAGAAAGAAGAAAGGAAAGAAGGAAGAACGCATGTAACTGGCTAGCTCGTGAGTTGGGAAAAAGGAATCGAAAAATAGAAAAAAAAAGAGGGAGGAAAAATGAAAAAATAAAAGAGAGGAAAAATGAAAAATGAGAGAAAAAAAGGAAAAAATTAATAAAAAAATTTGATGTTGTCTATGGCCTCAATTATTTAAAAATCGAGGCTATAAGGTATATTTATGATCTCGATTATTTAAATAACCGAGACCAAAACCCTATAGGCTTGGTTTTTATAAAAACTGAAGCTAAATGTCCAAGATCATATATATGTTTTGTAATAGTGATATATAATCATATTAATTTTTAAATTTTAAGTTGTATAAAAATATTGGTCAAAGTCAATAGTCGATGCCTATCAAAGTTTATTGGGTCATAAATTTGACCCATTAACTAAATACATATCTTTAAACTTATTAAAATTTTCTTTAAGTATATACAATATTTATGGTTTTTTTTAAATTGTTTGTGAATTTTAAAAATAATTACTTTTTGGTCTTCAATCCAATGCATTAGGTAAGAATCCCATTTGAAACCCTAACGGTATGAGCTTTAAAAAAATATTTCATAAAATCCTATTTACACTATAAAAGAAAAAAAAGACTATAATTACAACAACCACACGCCCCTAGTTAAAAATAATAAAAAACTTTCATGGATCCATCTATTTCATAAGGTTAATTTCATCAAAACCTGATAGAATCCGAAAGGTGAGACAATTCATCTTTATTCTCTTTTATTGCCACCTCATCAAACAAGAGCAGTAAAAAAAATATTATATACGAAGCAGCGTGAAGCATGCAGCTGCTACCTTTTTTATTAAATCAAACATTTTGAATCTGATTTTATACACAAACAATATTAAAATAGTTTTGTTAAGATATCTTTAATAAGAAAACAATTACATATTATAAATAATAACAATTATAAATTATTTTTAGATTTTCAAATATGATAAACTACGACCAAAATCATTAAATTTAAAAACATCAAAATTATCATTAATCGAAAATAAATTTGATTTTTAATGATCCAAAGAAGCTTTGATACCATTTGCTAAATAAAATAACTTTTGGTGAAAAACATTGCCTAAAAATAAATTAAGAACATTCATGTTTTAACACCAAGAATCAAAGATTCGGAAGCGTACTAAATCCATAATCATTAATTAATTCTATAGATAAATAACTAATCTTTTAAATTTATTTTTTTTCTTTAGAAAACCTTTTAGTTCTTTTCTCTACTCTATTTGATAATGAGATATAAAATAAGAAGAATATAATACATGTGATATGTATAACATAATCACTATATATCTATTTTAACATATCATTAAAGTAGACATTATCCTTAAGTTTTTATATATTAAGACTCATATCATATTAGATACATTAAAGGTTAAATTACTTCAACTTTTTAAGATTACTTTTCAATATATTTTACCTTATATAACAATATATAACATATAATTATTCACATATTAGCTCAATATTAAATTAAATATCCAATAATTACTTTATTACTAACTATTTATATTTTTTTTCAAATCATATATCCTACAATCATACATATTTCATCCCTTTAAATTCCTCCTAATTAAATATCTTTATTAATATACGTTATCTTAAAGATAATATAGAAAATACCTATGCTATTCATCTCCCACGAATCTTAAACTTTAAAGCAATAATCAGGATGATGATTTTCTTTTATTTTTACAATCATGTTATTACATTTGTTATTTTCAAACTCCTCGTGATAATAATGTCTAAGTGTCTCTAGTAATATACATGTTAATATCTTTTAACACTCTCAGACCATATATACCAATAACCATACATGATTATATAATCATCTTTTCAAATTTATTTAAATAAACATCTCCTTTCCAATCTATATTAATATACATACTAGGTGTTATTAATTATTTTTAGAGTATATTTCGTATCAATCAGATCATTTTCTCTCTCCATCTCCCATTGGATATTTATTTTCTTTGAAAAATTTTACTCTAATCTAAATTTTATTAGCCTAAAGTACCACGTTATTATATACTTAAAGAACAATAAATAATTTCTCTAGATGATATAGAAAAGATTTATACTCTTTCTCTCCCACAAATGTTAACAGATAAGCTTACTTGAATAGTGATTACGATAATCATTGGTATATTTATACAATTATATTATGCTATTTGTTTTTTTCAAATTTATTCTAATAATGTCTATTCCTTCTTCTCTTACAATAAGTGTCTCAATTAATCTTCATTAGATCGGAGATAATATACAAAAAAATCTATGATATTTCTTTAGAGCTTGTTTTACAATACAAATTCTCCTCCATCTTTGACTATTCAAAGACTTAATATATAAGTAAAATCACTTCTTATCTTTGGTGGCTTTACCACTGCATATCTCCCACTTAAAGTCCCTTTTGTAATTCTTTTATCTTTTCTATGTTTTTCATCTTCATGTTGCTTACAATTCTACTAAGCCAATAGAGGATCGACACTAATTAAATTTGTCATTGTTGATTAACTTTGTTAACATATCAACTAGGTTGTCTTTAGTATGGATTTTCTTTATATCGACACTACCTTCTTTTACTTTCTCACAAATAAAGTGATATTAAACTTGTATGTTCTTATCTTCAAATGAAATGCTGGATTCTTTACCAGATGCAAAGCACTCTCACTTTCACAAAATAGAGTAATCTTTTCTTGTTTGTGTCCGTGCTCTTCCAGTAACATTTCCAATTATATTTCCTCTTTGCTAGCTTGTACAGTTGTGACATATTATTCCTTCATCATAGAAGTAGCCATGATAACTATAATTTTGAAACCTAGCTTACACAGCAAGAGTAAACATATAACCTGAGATGAACTTACTCTTATCAAGATCACATGCATAATCTGAATCAACATAGCCTCTGACATTAAAGTTTGATCCTCCATAACATAATGCAATATTTTAGGTTCCCTTGACATATCTTAGGATCCTTTTCACAATACTCAAATGAACTTTACCATTATTCACCACATATCAACTAACCACTCATACTGCTTGTGCAAATTTTAGTCTTATGCAAACCATAATGAACATTAAGCTACCCACAACTGATGCATACGATATTCGAGACATTTTCATCCTCTCTACTTCAATGCTAGGACTTATACTTGAGGATAACTTGAAATTAATAGGTAAAGGGATAGGAATGGACTTACAATATTTCATGATGAAGCTCCACAAAATTTCCTTCGCTTAATTTTTCAGTGAAAGCCATATCTTTCTATTATCTCTATTTCGGTATATTTACATCCCTAGAATTTCTTTTGTCAGTTTCAAGTATTTTATTTCAAATTCCTTAGCCAACTATGCCTTTAAGTCTATAATATAATCTTTGTTAGGGCTTGCTACCAACATCTTGTCAACATACAACAACAAAATAATAAAATTACCATCACCAAATCTCTTGTAAAAAACACAAGGGTCTACACTATGTCTGTAATATCTAAGGCTCATAATGAAGGAATCAAATCTCTTATATGAACATATCGACACCTGTTTGAGACCATATAGAGATTTTCTCAACCTTCAAACCAAGTTCTATTTTCCTTTTTCTTCAAAACCTTCTAGTTGGAGCATGTAAATCTCTTCTTTAAGTTCTTCATGAAGAAATACAATTTTCATGTCTAACTTCTCTAAGTATAAGAAAATGTAGCATATATTGCTAATACTATTTGAACCATTATGAGTTGAACAATGGGAGAGAATATTTTGTTGAAATCTACTCCTTCTTTCTAAGAAAATCTTTTCACCACCAATCTAGCATAATACTGCTCCTTTTGTTCATTACTATCTCGTTTGATCTTGTAAACCCATTTGTTCCCAATGGCCTTATTTTCTTGTGGTAGTGGAACAAGATTCAATGTCTTATTTTTATAAAAGGCTTCAATTTTTTCTTGCATTGCTACCATCCATAGAGAAGCTTCTTAGCTTTTTTTAGCCTCACAGAAAGTTGATGGCTCTTCATCATCTGTTAGTAGACAGTATGTGACATTCCCCTCCATGATATATTCTGAGTGCCAAGCTGGTTCTCTTCTCTCCCTAGTTGAATGTCAAACTTGTGGAGTTACAAACTTAGATTGCTCTTGTTCTTCGTACTCTAGTCCTACTTCAAAAGAATCTAGAACTTTTTGTTCTTATCTTTCATCAACTTGAACTATAGTAGTCTCTAGTTTCTCTTTTGAAATGTTATCTTCTATAAATATCACATATTTTCTAATTATCACCTTGCGTGCAATGCGATCCCATCGGTAGTCCTCCTTAGCTCTATCACCATACCCTAAGAAAATGCATTTTCTGGATTTTGGTTCCAGTTTTGATGTTTCTTAGGCACTATACAAAATGTAAATAGGACTTTCAAATGTATGTAAGTAAGAATAATCAACTAGCTTACCAATCCATATCTCCAGCGTCATTTTCAAATCAATTGTGGTTAATGGTGATTAATCACATCACATAACATTTCTCTTGTCCGTTTTAACAAGGTTCTGTTCATCTACTCTACTACATTTTTTATAAAGTGTATGCCACTATAAACTATCTTTTGATACCTTATTGTTGACAAAAGTTATCAAATTCATCATTGGTATATTCTCCTCCATTGTTTGTCCTCAAAAACTTGATATTCTTCTCAGATTCAAGCTCAACCCACACTTTGAATATTTTGAAAACTAGAAATACATCTACTTTATTTTTTATTGGATACACCCAACATCTCCTAGAGTAATCATCAATAAAAGAGAAAGTATTTTTCTCCTCTTAGGGACAAAATTGGTGCTTTCCAAACATCAAAATGGATTAATTCTAAGATAGCTTTGCTTCTAGCATTAGAACTGTTGAACAAGAATCTCCAAGCCTCATTTTGATATATGACCAAGCTTACGATGCCACATCATTGTTAATTCTCCTAGTGAACTTGAAAACGTAGTGGATACTTCTCCTTCTTGTTGTGCTTCTCCTTTAAGCATGTACAAATTTATAGCTACCTTTTTTGCTTTCATCCTTACAAGCGCACCTTTAATTATTTTCATGATACAATCTTGAATATGAGTTTTACACCTATTATTATCTAATTGTCCTAAAGAAAATAGATTTTTCTTTAGGATTTTCACCTATCATACCTCCTGTATGGTGCGAACTGTGCCATCAAACATCTTTAATTTGATGATACCAACACCAGTAATTTCCAAGGCATGATCATCTTCCATGAACACAGATTCTCTTAAGGTAGGTTCATATTGATGGAACCATTCTCTCAGAGGAGTCATATGTCATGTCGCTTCTGACTCCATAAGCCAAAAATCAACAAATACTATTCCTCCTTTAGTAGCGATTGTTGCCTCAATGTTTAAAATTTCATCATCTTCTAAGGTACTTGCTACACAACCTTGAGCTTTTGATGACACATGACCTTTTCCTTTGGCTTCTTCTTTCTTCTTGATATGCCAACACTCCCTTTTGTAGTGCTTTTTATTGCCATAGTGATGACACTTGATATTTTTCTTACTTCTGGATTTTGATATACTCTGATTTTGACTCATATTATGGCCACGATTCATTGATCTCTCTCTTGTTATTGTTAAAGCTTTGGCTTGTTATGAGCCCTCTAATCTATCTTCTTTGCTCTTGCACTAATTTTCTTCTTTAAGAACCACAGTTATAATATCATCAGAGACTAGAACTTCAATGTTGTTGGTTAAGTTGATAATGAGTTGATCATACAAATCAAGTAACCATTAAAGTAGAATTTCAGAACGTTCACCCATCTCTATTATATGCCTCATTGCTGTAAGCTGTGAAAATAAAGTGTTAAGAGTGTTAATGTGGTTAGTCACTATAGTTGACTCCATCATTCGAAGGGTAGCTTTCTTCTCAAGAAAAAATTGTTGTGTAGTGATTTGGTGTCATACAATTTTGTCAAAGTATCTCATATCTCTCTTGCTGTCTTTTTCTCTACCATACTTGAGAATACTCCATTGGCTAGTGCTATGTGTATATTATTAATTGTAAAGACTATGAGTATTTATTTTCATAGACAAAATATTTACCTATAAACTTGTTTTTAGGTCTGCTATCAAGTCTATCAAGAAAAACGAAACAAATATTTGAGTTTCAGATAATCGTACTTCAGGTATATCTTTTATAACTATGACACATATGATTGCATTCAAGCATTTAATAACACATGTTCATAAATTTGAAATTATTTTTTGTACTAAAATATTTATTTAAACTCGAATTAATTTATGAAATTATTAATTAAATATTTTAAGATGTGTTTTAATATTAAGGTTTTTAATAGGCTTTGAAAAATTAAGTCCAAAATATATTTAGTCTTAATATTATTAGGTCATTATTAGTATTTATATACATACGCATACATTAGGGTTGTTGGGGAGATTGTTTTAAAGCTGCCAAACTATTGGGAAAAAAAATAAAGTCGTTGGAGCTGATGACTATCGAAATACTCATATATATATATATATATATATATATATATATATATATCGAATTAAAGCACAAAGAAATTGATATCATATTAAAGTTATTTATTAATAAATTTGATTGATATTTTTATTTTTATATAGTTTCTTTTTATTAGATTTTTACATGTTTAGATTAAATAATTATTTGATTTGATTATTAAATTTCTAAGAAGTTATTTTTATTAAACTTATACTTAATATTTTTGCTCTAGAATTTGCTAGTTGATTTAATTTAAGTGACATATGTTTTAAATCATCTAGTTAGGATTATTCATAATTGAATTTGTTATAGCACACACGGATACTTGTGTTTTTGTGCTAACTTTTTTTGTAGTTTATTCGTAAACGTATCTGGTTAGCAGGGAGTTTATTGAAACGTTGGTTTAAAAACGCTCACATTAATATTAAAAACTGTAAAAATAGAGCAGGGGCTCGTAAGTAAAGTACATTGGAGTAGTATCCTAGGAAGGGTAGCATAAGATTGAGTTTGTAATTGAACATTTGATTTTCATAGTAAAAATTTAAGTGATCTAATGGACCGGTGATTTTCCTTTTAGGTCATGATTATGGTTTAGGTTATTTTCACCTAAAAATATCGTATGTAATTATTTTATTTTTTTTACTTTATTTTTACACGCAATTACATATCTGATCGCTTTTTTTAGATTATTAAGTTATAAATTGATAAAAAAAATAAAAATAACCTATTTATTGTCTTTATATTAATATGGTGATTCGAAGTTAAATTATAACAACAGAGATAGTCAACAGTAAGAGACAATAACAAACCTACAATTACCTCCCTTTATTTCTTTGGCAAGGATGCGTCAAGAATGTGTGCCTATTTAAATTGAAAAGTATTAATGGTTCAACTTGTGATAAAATTTTAACTAAGTTGGTATTTATTTAATTGGTTGAAAATTCTGAAATTACTTTTTATATATCATTTACATTTTTTCACCTCATTTGAGATATTATCTTTAGGGAAAAAGAATTCCCCTTTAAATTGGTAAAATAAAGTATGATCTAGTAATTTAAATTACGCCATTGTTAGGTGATTGGTATCAGAGTAATTATAATTATTTAATTTAAATAATTTAATTTTATAATTTTATGTTTTTTATCATTTTTTTAAATGATAACTTGAATCACGTAGTTTTTAAATTAAATATCTATAATTTTGTTATTTATGAAATTTATGTATTAAAGTTTCTCATTTTTTATATTTATGATAAATTAAAAATATTAATTTTAATAAATTATAAAATTAAAAGTATTTATATTTTTATAATAACTTAACTCATAAACTTAATAAATTTATTTTGAAAAATTGTAAAACTTCCCATAAATATAAAAATAGACAGCTCATTTAATAAGTAACTCCCTCTTAATTTTATCATTGTTTTATTTGGTTTGGATTATTCTTTTTATTGATAGTAACTTTATAATTACTGCTAGCTTTAATTGTATGTAACCTCCCTTTTTTTTTTAAAAAAAAAAAACTCCCTTATTTACGATAGAGATTTATAGAGATGCCACTTAACAACAACAAAATACAAGAAAATAAAAATTTATAAACATGCTTTGTAAATGCAGACAACACACACTTAAATAATATACATACAAAAGCTTTTGAAATGTATAGAGATTTTAGGGCCTTAAAAACAGAGTATTAATTAATTATGATAAGGTACTTGTATTTTGATGATTAAGGAAATTTTCACTCTGTATCAATGATAGAAAAGAGAGGATCCAACTTATTCCCGCAGTTCACAAATTGGTAATTGACTATAAGATGACCCTGTTGATACCCTCTTCCATCTGTATCCAATCTGTTGAAAACATTAACATCCAAATCTAATCCTCCATTGCTGCACTGATCCACTATCCTCACTGTCGCTTTAGCTCCTGTTCTTGTATTTGTCACCTACACATACAAATTAACAAATCGACATATATATATATATATATATATGACATGAACAAGACTAATTAACACAATATATATATATATATATATGTTATTTTAAAAGGTAAATAGGTACCCTCAAACATTTGCCACAAGAAGCTCGGCCTCGAGGTCCAGCAGGGCCACAAAAGGCGGTCCATCCATACTTCTTACGCCATGCTAAGGGCTTGTTTCCATCCCAAGTGGAGCAGTAAGCGCTAACTTTGTACAAGTCCCAGCCATTTTGCTGTGGATTGTACAAATGATATGTGGCTCTTACATTCTTAGCACTTTGAGCTGTTGCTGTAGCCACCAGACACAGCAAGACAGCTATGCTTATGCTTATGATCTTTTCCATATTTTGTTTGCCAGTTTATGATTGAGTTCGGGTTTTAGAAATTATTTGGGCTTGGAAGAGCCTGAAATTTATATACTGCATGAGAAGGTTCTACTAATATATCATAATTATAACAATAATCTTTGAAAAAGTAGTATGCGATCAATTTTGCACGAAACCGATTGGCTGAAATAATATTATATCAGTTATACGTGGTTTGAATTAGTAATCATTGTTTATTAAACGAAATCTTAATATTACATTCTAAATTTAAATGTTTAGACAATATGCAAAGATAAGATACAAAAAGATCAGTTGGAATTGATTATTGCTAAAATATTTTCTTGATTTCTTTTTTTCAACATGCACAAAACTTTATATTTAATAATGGTTTCAAATTTACATCATTTTATTACCATTTATTTTTTCATGCATTTGTCTTTATCCTTTCGTTTTTGATTTATATATTTTATAATCGGATTAGATTTAAATTTAAAAATATATAAATTTTTTTAAATATTTAAATTAATAGATTTTATAATATATTATAATTTGATTTGAGTTAAATTATTATTAAAATTATAAATAAATTTATATTTTATTTTATAATTAATTATGTTTAAATATTATACATTTCACATTTATATTATATTGTTATTTTAATTTAAAAAATAAATATAAATAATTTTTTTATAATAATTTAATATTATTTTTATTATAATTATAAATAATAAAATTTTTTAAACATGTAATAATTTAAAATTTAAATACTTTATATATCATAATAATTTATAAATAAATTTCAATATTAATATAATTTTAAAAGAATTTAATATACTCTGTTTTTGAATTAGTTCGAATAGATAAGATCGTAATTTTTTAAAATTTAGATCAGATAGGATTTGCATTTATGAAAAATAAATGGATTTCATCCGCTGCTAGCCCCTACTCATGGGTGTGTCTGAGTGAGCTGAATATTGAATGAGAGGGAGAGGAAGCCAAAGAGGACGCA
The DNA here is from genome assembly GCA_033030585.1 of Hippophae rhamnoides. Classification (NCBI taxonomy): domain Eukaryota; kingdom Viridiplantae; phylum Streptophyta; class Magnoliopsida; order Rosales; family Elaeagnaceae; genus Hippophae; species Hippophae rhamnoides. The sequence continues at coordinate 20,473,517 of CM065437.1, read as the reverse complement.
GTCTGGTCAAAAGGAGTTGTTATGAAAATGAAAGGTGAGGCTGCTATGACTAGAAGAAAAATAATAAAAAATTAGAAATGAATGCTAATAAAGATGACAAGGACAAAAATAAAAAAAAATAAAAAATAGAGAGAGAGAGAGAAGGACAAAAACAAAAGAATTAAATGGGATCATAAATAATTAAAAAAAATAAAAATTGGGAAAAGTTGATCTTATCCAGCATCTAATATGCGAATATACGCATCTATATGTATATATATGCCATAGTAATTTAAATTAACCTGAAACACTATCTTCTAAAATATACTTAAAATTTAAAATTAATATAATTTTTTAAAAAGTTATATATTTTAAAAAATAAAGAAAAAATAATATAATTAATGATTTATATTATACACTAAAAATAATAAATAATATTTTAGATACGTAAGTTAATTTGGAAAATACAAATAATTCCATTCTTTCTTTTTGCATCATATCTTTTATTCGCTAACTACTTATACAATAAAATGGCTTCTTAGTCTCTAATTAAGGCGATTATAAACATGATCCATTTCTAAAATTCAAAATTTTACATCTATTGAAAAAGAAAAATTAAAATATTATATTATATATAATAATACTATTAAAATTTATAATAATAAAAATAACACCCAATAATATTAAATGGATATAAATAAAATATATTTAATATTAAACATGTCTAATAATCATAGTTTAACTTGGCTGATGTCTAATTAAACAGCATTCAATAAAAAAATAATGTGTTGAAATTTTTAATTTTTTAATAGTAAAAATATTTGAGTTTAACATAAAATTTGTTATTTTTATAGTTATAAATTTTAAGAGTTATTATTTTTATTGTTGTTTACGCAAAAGTTATATGCACTATTAATAATTGAAAAATAACTTAAAATTTTAGTTTTTTCAATAAATAAAAATGTATACATGTTTTTCAATTACTCCAATGTTCAAGAAGAAGATTTGTTAAGTAAAATTTAAAGTACACATTTCTAAGCTTGTTAAAATTTTACTCAAATAAGTAAACAAATTATTTGTATTATATTTATAATAAAAAGATACTATAAGATTTTTTAAAGACTACTTACAATTTGAAGATAAATACAAACATTCAAAAAGAAATATCAAAGTTTACACTCAAATTAAGAATACAAATACTTATTTTTTAAGGAATGTCTAGTCCAAATGCAACAAAGACTATTTATAATCATCACTATACAATCTACATCAGACAAATATAAAATTAAGAAACAATTCTAATCAAACACTAATATCACATTCTACACACTTCTCTTAAAAAATATAATTTTTATATCCTTCTAGAGTTTTCTCAAAAAAAATTCTTCAATATTTTTTTAGAAGCTTCCATTGTTTTGGGCTTAGATAAAATGGATTAGGCTTGGGCTTTGTAATGGATTGGGGTTAATCTTCAACACCAGCTCTTACTATTTTTACTATACCGAGCTAACAGTAAAACATTTCGAACTTGCCAATACCCAAGTCTTTTGTGAACAAGTCAGGAACTTGATCATCTATATATCTTGATTTGGCTCATCTCAATTTCTTCTTGTAAAACCTTTTCTCTGATAAAATGATAGTGCACTTCAATATGCTTAGTTCTTACATGAAAGATTGAATTCTTTGTTAGACGAATTGCTGACTAATTGTCACAGTATAACAGAACTGCATAATCAATCAGTTGATGTAGATTATTCATTAGTTGTATCAACCATGTACTCTCTTAAGCTGCCATTGTTACTGCCCGATACTCAACTTTAGTGGTTGATAATAATATTGTTGACTATCTCTTGCTACACCAAGAAATTATTTCAAAACCAAGCTTAAACACATACCCAGTTGTTGATCTCATGGTGTCATGATCTCCTACATAGTCAGCATTGCAATAACCAACTAATTTAGCATCTCCACTTTTCTTGTACAAAAGACCATAGTCAATTATACTCTTCACATACCTCAGTATTCGTTGAACTACTTCCAAATGGGGCTTCTTTGGATTTTGCATGTATCGACTCATCATACTAACTGCATAAGAAATGTTAGGTCGAGTTAAAGTTAAGTAGATCAGATTGCCTACCAACTTTCGATACATTGTCTCATCTTCCAAATCTTTTCCTTCATATGCACACATTTTGGCATTTGGTTTCATCGGTATCAAAGCCGGCTTGCATTCAAGCATTCTGAACCTTTTCAACAAATTGTTGGAATACTTTTATTAACAAAGAAATATTCCTTCTTGTGTGCAATCAAACTCTAAACCAAGCAAACGCTTGAGTTATCCAAGCTCTTTTATCTAGAAACGGACTAATAATTCTCTTTTGTCCTAATAATTTCTACCTCATTATCACTGGTTATGATTAAATTGTCTACATATACTAGCACGATATCTAGCTTTTCTTCATTGAATTTAACAAACAAGCTGAAATCTGTAGGTAATACTAAATAATCACTTTGTGTTAAAAATTCAGCAATCTTACCATACCATACCTTGGGTGCTTGATTCAATTTGTAAAGTACTTTCTGCAAGTTACACACATATTCAAGGTGATCTTGACTTTGAAAACCCATTAGTTGGATCAAGTAGATCTCCCGATATAACTCTCCATGAAAAAAAGCATTCTTCACATCTATCTATCACAAATTCTAGTCTTTGTTGGCTGCAAGCATAAGTATGACTCATACAGTTGTAAGTTTCATCACCGGACTTAACGTTTCATTATAGTCTAGTCCGTACTATTGAGAGAAACCACGAGCTAGCAATTATGCCTTGAACCCTTCAATTAACCAATCTGGATGACGCTTTATCTTGTAAACCCACTTACAAGATATGGCTTTCACACCAGATCCTAAGTTTGATTTTGCTAAACTACATTGCTCTTCTTTCATAGCTGTCATCCACTCAGAACTTTGCGGTGCTTCTTCAAACGTCCTAGGTTCTATTATAGTTACTTCTTCAACTATGGTTGTATTGACATATTTTGGATTTACTCTTTGTGCTCTTATTGAAATTTGGAGTTGATACTGCAGAGTTAATTCTTCCATTTCACTAGCCCACCTTCTTTGTTTGGTTGTTGATATACATCAGTTTGCCAAGGATTCTAAGTTAATATATGTTCGACATCATCACCGTTTGGATCTCTAGATTCATCTGAACTTGATTGGAGTTGAATAGTATGTTTTTCCATCTTTTGTTGCAACATTTCTCCAAATTATCTATAGTCTGGCAACACCTCCTTCTCTGAGGACCACTAAGAAGATGCTTAATTGAATATCACATCTCGTGAAGTGTAACATCTTCCACTTATTAGATAGCAACATTTTCACCCTTTTCTCTAGCTATCGTATCCAACAAAGATATATCTAATAGATTTCTTGTCAAACTTGCTCCGTAAAACGATAAAAAACAAATACATAACATACATACCCAAATACTTGAAAGTATTTAACTATAGGTCTCATGTTTCTCAAAGGGTGAAACAAATCCTAACCTCGGTTGAGGAAATCTGTTGATCACAAAGGCTGCAGTCCTCATTATTTCAACTCAAAACCCTCCATGTACATTATTTTCATATAGAATACTTCGATAAATTTCTATAAGATGTCAATTCTTTCTCTCTGCTACAACATTTAATATGGCTTGTTGGCACAAGTGTATTGATGATGTATTCAGAATTCCTTTAGGTATTGAGAGAACTTGTTTGAGCTATATTCTCAACCATTGTTTTTGTGCAAGCAACATATCTTCTTTCCTACTTCTCCTTCAATTGACTTTCTAAATTATTTAAACTTTGAGATTGTGTCAGATTTTTCTTTCATAAAGAAAACCCACATATACTTTAAGAAGTCATCAATAAATGTTACCATGTATCGCATACCGCCAATTGATGGTTGCTTAACAGGCTCGAACACATCAGAGTGAAATAACTCCAATGGTTTTTTTGCTTTAAACATCGATTCCTTATATAGAAATTGGTGAGATTTACCATACTGGAAACCTACATAGACCGTGTTTGTTTACACGTCTAGTTGAGGAAGCTAACGTGAAGTGTAGCATCGACTTCTTCACTATCACATATAGCTTGGAATAGCTAACGTGACCTAACCGTACGTGTCATAGATATGTTGTCTTTTTTCTTGTCCTGTCTACATATGCAAATTCTATTGACATCACGTAGATTGATTCCAATCATCACCCCTCCATTGTCGATATTTTTGAGATTTTGTGATCACGATACACCTTTACGTCTTGAGGACCGAACAGAACTTATTGGCCTGATGATATCAATTAAGCCATAGATAGCAAGTTTTTCTTCATTCTTTAGACATGATAAACATCTTGAAGTGGCATTTGGTTAGAATTATATCAAGGTATAATTATCGTCTTATCGATGTGAGCTATCGGTAACCTTGAGTTTTTAGCTATCACCATTACACGACCTCCCTTATAATTAGACAAGCTTTGCAACTTCTATTTATCGCCTACTATATGATTTGAGCAACCTGAATCTATGATCCAATTATTATTGTAGTCAATTTTTTATGGTGTTGTTACTGTAAGAGATAATTCTTCTTCCTTTTATAGTAAATAATGCTTCGACATCCCAACCATCTTCTCTATTCTCCTTAGTACTGGAAGTAGTAGTATTACTTTCAACAGGCTTTTTCTTTATCCAACAATATTTCACCATGTAACCCATCTTCCCATAGTTATAATACTAACCATCAAATTTCTATTGTTACCGTAATTCTTTGAAACTCCCCTTAGACGAGAGTCTTTCTTTCCTTGAAAAATTTTCCCTTTATCACCATCCTTTTTAGATCCACTACCATTGTACTGCTTGAAAGTGCCTCTGATTTTTCTGGTGTAGAGCATTTCTTCCTCATCCTTTATCGAAACTCCTCCCATTTTCTTAGCTATAACTTCTTGACATGCTAGTAAATTCTCAAACTCAATAAGAGATAGTTGTTTCGGCCATCCTTGTACAATAATAACGAACCCTTGATATTAAGGTCTTAAACCATGGATAATTATTTTCTTTATCCTGGTTTCTCCAATAGAAACTTTCAAATCTAACTCTGAAATTTCGTGGCATAATGACTTCATCTTGTGAAAGTACTGGGCAATCATCATTTTTTGTTGCGCCATCGATAGTAGCTCGTTCTTGAGAAGTTACAGTCTTGTATCATTCTTCTTTGAAAAGATTGTAACAAAAGTGTCTCATGCTTCCTTCTATGTTTTGGCATCCCAAATATGTTTCAATATTTCTTCTTCAACTGTGGTCTTTAACGCAACATTGTTTTGCTTGCTTTAATTTTACACTTTTGCAAGATGTCGTTTACATATTTCGCTATTGTGGTGTAACTTCGCCACCACCGAAAAATTCCCAGAGGTAAGACTCTATACATGTTGTCCAGGTGTTGTAGTTTTCTTTGTTGAGCTTTATGATTCTTCCAATTACTTGAAGGATACCCATCGTGTTGGCAAGACTTTGACTATACCGAACAAACTTGACTAACAAACTTGCAGAATACCAAACTACTCATGACACAAGATAGCTCCACCTAGAACGATTCTTACCCACTCTAATACCAATTGTTAAGTAATTTTTAAAGTACACAACTCTAAGCTTACTAATATTGGACCCAAACAAACAAACAAATTATTTGTATTATATACGCAATAAAAAACACTATAACATTTTTCAAAGACTGCTCACAATTTGAAAAAAAAATACAAACACTCAAAAAAAATCTCAGAACTCATACTCAAACTAAGAATATAAAGATTTATTTTTTTAAGAGATGTCTAACCTAAATGTAAGGAAAGCTATTTATAGTTATTACAATGCAAATATAAAATTAAAAAATAATTTTAACTACAGATTATTACCAAATTCTATATACTTTTCTTAAAAAATCTTCTTTCTAGAGGTTTTTCAAAAAACAATTTCTTTTAATATTTGTTGAGAAGATTCCACTGTATTAGGCTTTAGATAAAATAGATTGGAATTTTATTTTCTTTGAGATTTGTAATGGAATGAGTTGATATTCAACGCGACTAAGGTTCGAATTAAGAAAGCCTAGTGTACGTTACTACGCTATATAGATCACCAATAAAACTATTATCCTTGATATTTGAGTGGATTGTATTAGAAATACAATTATAGTGAAGATACATATAGTTTTCCTCCTCAATGGGATGGTATTCTCTCAGAAAATCTAACAGTTCATGTTGATGCAAGTTTATAAAAACAGTGTAGGAACAATATTACCGATAACTTCAAAGAATCGCTTGGGTTAGTCGCGATAGTCATTCTCTTTAAGACGTTTCGCTCGTCAATTGTGCAAACACAAATTGCCTCGTCGTCAGGGATAAAAGAATCGTAATCTCTGCCTCGTAACTTCATGATGAAGGCGGAATCTACACCGTAAAAATTTGTTGCTGGAAAACTAAAAGAATACTTAAAATTGTAGAGAATTGTTTTCGTAGGAGATGAGATTCTTGATTGATATGTAAAAATGAGAGTGAAGCCTTCTTTTATGCGCTTTAGAAAACGTAAGAATTATGAATAAAACTAAGAATGTTCAGGAATTAAGAATGTAATTCTGAGTAATGAAAAGTAACGGCCATTTTCAGATTAAAGACGAGTAACGGATATTTTTGTGAATAAATACGAGCAACGGCTCTTTATTTTTCTGAATTAAGAAGACAACGGCTCTTTATATATATATATATATATATATAACAACCATTTTGTAAGTGGAAAAAATTTCCTTAAAAAGAATATTTTACCAAAAAATAAAATACCACCACGCACACGCACTTTCGGCCAGCAGACGCATGGCGTGAGATCACATTCTGAGGTCTCCCCTTCCACAAAGTTCTTGCTAATCCCAATAACAAACTCTTCACTATTTATACCTCTTTAAAATATTATAAAAGAGCAATGTGGGACAAGGCACAATTCCCAACATCTATTTTTTAATAAATTTCATTTTTTTTCAACAGTTCACATACATCTATGGATATATGAAATTTTAAGCCATCCAACGTTATTCTAATTAAAGGCTCATGAAACAAACTACATACTTGGAACTCCGTAATCACACTAGTTGTGTTTATAGTTAATGAAAAACAGGAAATCAGATGCAGATAGTGTGACACTATTACAATTAATTAAACAAGAAATATAAATTAATGATCATTAGTCACACCAATGATAGAAAACAGAGGATCCAACTCATTCCCACAATCCACAAATTGGTAGTTAACAATGAGATGACCTTGAGCATATCCACTTCCATCTGTATCCAATCTATTGAAAACACCAACATCCAAATCTAACCCTCCATTGCTACATTGATCCACTATCCTCACCGTTTGTGCTGCTCCTGTCCGAGTATTTGTAACCTACATACATGAAAATATGAACCAACAATTACTCTAAATACTCAAGTGGCCTGAATTGGTAGTAGTTAGAACTTAGAAAGTAGATAATTTAAGGTGATCAAAATAATTTTATAATTGCCAACTTGTTCAACAAGCTCACAAAGGTATCACGTGAAACTCTTTCTTGTACTTGGTTCATTCATGAATGAGGTGGACTATTACTTGACACGCATGGATACACCAATTTTTATATAAAGAGATTATCTTAAAGTAAATACTAATTATATAATTTTTTTCACATATCCCAGTGAACTTATAAACAGTTAATTAGTAATGATGTGCTATGACATAATTTATTATGTCTTACCCTCAAGCACTTGCCACAAGAGGCTTGGCCACGAGGCCCAGCAGGACCACAGAAAGCAGTCCATCCATATTTGCTACGCCAAGAATAGGGCTTGCTAGCATCCCAAGTTGAGCAATAAGCACTCACAGCACCCAAGTCCCAACCGTGCTGCTCTGGGTTGTAGAAATGATATGTCGCCCGAACATTCGAGGCACTCTCACCACCACCACCACCTCCTCCGCCGCCTCCTCCCTTACAATTGCTTTGACAATTTTTTGAGGGAGAACAATAGTCATCAGTGTTGCCGCAGTAACCATACTGACTGCAACATAAGTTTCCAGCACAAGTTATTCCCCCGGCTTGACGACCACATTGTTGGGCAAATGCACCAACAGCTAGGCAAAGTAGTAATAGACCCAAAATGAAATAACTCAGCTTTGCCATATTTTTCAAACTTCTAACAGAGCAATGAGAAGGACACGAGCTGGGGTTTGGATTTTATAGTAATGTAATCAAATTTTAGATGGCATATGGATATGGATATGGATATGGTCCTCATGTCAGGCGGCTACTAATTATTATTATTATTATTATTATTATTATTAAATTAAGAGGCGGCTACTTGGTACGGTTGATTTAGAAATGACGCAAGGCGGCTATATATTATATTTATATACGTTATTTAAGAGAACGTAAACAAACTTCATAAAGGCTGACATTTTTCGATATTTAATTTAAGTTTTAGATTTCCTAGATGAATATTATAATAGTTTCTTTGGAAGTTGATCAATTTCAACTCCATCTACAAAACTCTATTATGTAATTTAGCTAAATAAGGCAAGAATTCTTAATAAAATAATGGTTGATTCGATTAATATGTAAAATTTATTTACATCTAAAAAAATTGTAGTTATAGGTGGTTTTTATACTATGATCGAATTAAATTAAAATAATATCTCAAATGCTTTTAAGATTTAGCATATATTTACTTATATGTTTATAAGAATATCGAGAATATCTATAGATTTTATGATTAATATTATTGATGTTCTTAAAAACTAATGACATTAATTTTCTCATCCATTACTATTCATATAGCTCTAATACCAATTTTTACTTGTTTATTCGAAGTACCTGTTGATTCATGGTCACCATTCTTGTTGCAGCCAAGCAGTACTTATTAGATAGCACATGTGACAACCTATAAAGGTTTTCCTTAGATGCAAACATGGAGTAAGGCGGAGAGCCTCTTGTCTTATTTTATAGGAGTGAGAGTTCTTTACTTCTTGTCTTATTTTATAGGAGTGAGAGTTCTTTATTTCTATTGCATGCTCTGATACCATTTTTTTAGGGGGAAAGGGGGGATTTAATCACTAGAGATTGCTATTGCAGAATTTCAGTCAATCTGATTTTAATGTAATGGCTAAGTTATTGGAACCTTGATAAGTCATATGTATTGAATGCACATTTTTTCCTATTCGTAATATACAAACATGTTTTTCTTGTTTACATACAATGTACTTATAATCTTCAAATAAGTAGTATCCAAACATTAAGTTCATACAATGTACTTATAATCTTCAAATAAGTAGTATCCAAACATTAAGTTCTTAAATTTCTCTTCTTCTATTCTTATATATTTTTGACTAAAATAGTGTCTTAATGACCTTGAAACAAGATAGTCGATGATGCTTGTGATAACTTTGTGATAACTTTAATATAATTTGTATAGATATCTAATAAATAGTTGAAATAATCATTTAAGACTAAGAGATAGCCTTTATCAAAATTTTCTAATGGAATTATATTTTTATCTTTCATTTTAATGTTGTAACTAATTGTTTATTCTTGTAAATAACTTTTTTATTTATTTTTCATTTTTCTGTTTATTAGTATTATAACTTGATATAAGAAAATATCTAAACATTCAAAATACTTAACTGGCTTAAATTTATAATTATTAAACCTGAATTTAATTTATCTACTAGGGTCTTCCCTTTTGTTTGTCTTCTTTTGTTACACCGGTTATGCCTTAGCTTTGCTTAAACCTCTACGCCCTCTTAGCAATGTCGAGCCTTCTACATCCGTACATAAATGATGTCCAAATTTGACTTAATAAGAAAGAGTAACTGAACTCCATTTTATTCGTAACATAATAATTATTACAAACTTAAGGCCAAATAAGAATCCCTTCAAGGTTCTTAGTTGCTAATAATTATTGAGTATATCATTACTTGTTTTGGATTTCTAGTGTAGAGAGGTTTTATATGCTAGAGTTTGTGTCTTTTTAGAGTAGAATGCTCTAGTTTTCTATGTGTTTTGAAATGAAAATAAGGGTTCCTTTTATAGCACAAGGAATCCCTATTTATAAGAATAAAACTACTATTTTCTTCTTGCTTTAATAATTTGTCTAGTTTTTTTCCTTTTCATAACACCCATTGTTTTTTCCTTGGCACGTGCTGTCAACTAAGATGTGGGTCTACATTTTTATGTTTTTTATCATCTTCTGTCGACGTTTCTTCTCTTTATTCTTCTTTGTCATTTTCTACCGATAGTTCTTTTGATGACGTTGAAAATGACGCATCTTCATCTTCTTGATCTTTGAGGTAGTAAATTCATCTATGACCATTGGTATCTTTTCTAGCATAGAAATATAATACCTTTCTTATTTCTTAACCAATTTTCAAATTTTTATTGTAAAAATTGGCTTCATATTTGGTAATTTTTTCACCATTTTCTTCTAAAAGAGCTATGCTACTATGAGAAATAATGATGATTTTACTATTTGAATAATTTACTTTGATCTCAGTAGAGTTATCAATCTTTTTGAGTTCATAGTAAATTTGGCCTAACATTTGACCCTTTAGTACACAGAGTTCTTTTATGTTGAATTCCTTTTTTGGTAGCACCCTTGGTTTGAGAACCTCTTTGTTTGTACTGTAAATTCCTATCTTGATGAAGTAGTAGAGACTAATACATCATTCCTCATTCCATTCCATTAGTGAACTAAAAATTTTGAGATAAACAGGCTTATCACTTGATTGAATCTTTTTTTTGAAGTTCTCGATTACTCTTTTAAAGTTTTCTTTCCTGGATATATGTTTTATATTAGTTTTGCATAGAAGGCTTTGTAAACAAATATTGGATTAGTTTCTTCCAAGATATTGAATTTATTTCTTGTAGGAAATTCCTTGTCTATGGTGTAGAACTTCATATATTTAATATGTTCTTAAGTAGATTTTCTGGCCAAGTTGTATAGACTCAACCATTATGGTTTCTTGAGGTTTGTATATTTAACTTTCTCATCTTCGATGATTGGTGAATTTATGGGGGATGTCTCCCTCAATAGCATTGAATGCTATATTACCTTTAATGTCTCTGGGAGAAATGATTCTCTACATAATATTAGAGGCCTTAATATTTTTCCTAGATTTGTTAATCTTCTTGGTGCTATTGGTTGTTGTTGTAATGTTGTAGAATAATTTCTTATAGTCTCTTCTAGAGTTATTAATTTTGGTGTTTTATTATGGACATAACTGCCTTTGGCTTATATTCTATTGGTGAAGCCTCTATGATTTGCTCCACCAATTCCTAGAATAAATTTACTAGATTCTACCCAGTTGTTATAGATTCCTCGTTATAGGCCATTATAGACTACATAAGTCTTTTTCTGTTCTTCTTTTTCTACTTCATCTGCCCAATTGAGTTTTTTTTGTTTTAGAGATTTTACTCTCTTTTGAACTATTAGGTTCTTCCCTTTCATTTTGAGTTTTTTTAGAAGTTTCACCTTCTTTAGATTGAATTTTTAATAAAGATTTTTCTTTTGAGTTTTTGGTATAATAGCTCGAGTTGTTCTTGTAGGATTTTTATCTCATTTTCCTTTATCTTGATCTTGATTTCAAGATGTTCCAAAAACTTCTTGTATGTTTTGCAGAACATAAAATCGTGCAAGTATACACGGCCACAAGTAATAAGATTTGTAAGTAAAGATCGTTCCCACGGAGATTTGTTACTATATTTTGTTGAGTACTAAAATTGTATCGCTCTGATTTTATCCAAAACATTTGTTGATTTAAAAAAAAGTTAAAAGAAAAGAGTTAACAAAATAAAAGAATCTAAGATTGCAATTTTTCACCAAATTATTCCACTCTAATCATATTATTTTCTTTTGATTTATATTTTTTTGTATATTTAATTTGTCAACCTAAAACTTCTATTTTTATTCATACATCTCTTCCGAGCTCCGTATAAACACACCTCGTTAAATTAATTCACTATATCTCTATTAGAATTAAATTTAATAAGATTCATTAAGTTCTAAGTTTTCAATAGGCCACACATACAATTAGAGTATATTCCTATCCTTCATCATACATGTCATTCTATTTACGAGCAATACACACACAAATGCCTCTCTCAAGTTTATTTATGTGTCACAGATCGTTTTGATAAGATTCATAAATAATCAAAAAGCATTAAGCACAAAATAGAGTGAAAAAATCGAACGTCTTATAAATCTATCAAAAATAATTAAAATCAAAGCTTCATAAATTTAGATCAAATGCAACCCTAGAAAAATTAAATTACTTCATTAATTTAAAATAAAAATTACAACAGATGCAGAAAAATTAGAAGAAGAAGAAAGAAAATTAAAACATTTCGGATCGTAAATATTTGGCACATGTAGAACACAACAGAAGCCAAAAATGGCTTCTGCGTGTTCCACCGTCCAGCCCCAAACACTACAGAAAATCCAAAACTAAACTCTCAAAAAAAAACTCCAAAAACTCTATCATCTTATCACCTATTTATAGCTACCAAAATACATCGAAAATAATAAAATTTAACACACGCAGGGGACAAAGAAGTGTGGGACAAATAATAAATTAAAACGTATGGGGGGGACAAAATGTATCGAAAAAAATGTGAGTGGAGACGCTGTGCGTTTCTGTTTTCATTTTCCTTACACATTACCACGTGTCGTGATCTGATTCGTTGAAATAAACAGTGGGACACGTGGCAGCATTTCATTCGTTGAAGGGAATGGGCGCACGTAGAACATGTCGCACGAGAGCCAACGGCTACAAAACGGGCGTCATCCAGCGCGGTCGCGCATTGTAAAATGCCACGTTTCATAATATTATTGACTTACAAATAAAGTAGACACGTTGCTTCTTCTTATTCAGGAAACCTTGATGGTGCACGCCGCTTGGATGAACCGCGTCGCACATGATTTTTAGACAAACGGTTCGGTGCACGGCACCTTGGTTCCACGCGCTTCAATCTGGATCGTTCATCTGATCCAACGGTCAGCGATACGCCTCTAGGGATTTTATGCACAGCCGACATGTGGGTCCCACTCTGCACGCCAGCCTGCGAGAAATATACCGTGCACGCGATTTTGTCTCGTCTGGAATGCGCACGCCAAATTTGGACCGTTGATTTGATGATCGAACGGTGGGTGATGGGCGCGTTATGTGATGCGAGTGATATTCTTCTCCTGCGCAGAAAATTCAATTTTTATTAATTTAATTTTCACCCACAAATATATTTCAAATTACATTTTCAACTTTGTTTAATTACAGTTAAGCCCTTTGCTAATTTTAAATTAAATTTTTAAACTTTTAATAATTATAATTAAGCCCAAATTCAATTTAAATTATATTTTCGATTTTTATAAATTATAATTAAGAACTATATTATTTGAAATTATATTTGTGGACATAAATATGAAATTAAGTACATTTTCGATACAAATTATTTAATTTTATTAAAAATGTATTTCTTAACACATAAAAGGTAAATATTAATTTATTTAACTAAAATTAAACAAAAATGTAAAGAACATAGCAATTATCATTAATAAAATCGATGAAAATAACTCTATAAAATACAGTTATCACATCTACTAAGCTATTTTTATTTCCGAGAAGATGTTCAACATCAAAATTGTAATGGTTGAACTACTTTTTCCATGTGACTAATCTTCTGCAATATTAATTCTTAAGAAATAACAAAAATTCTTATTATATGTTCTAACAATAAATCTAGAATTTATAACATATATTTTAAATTTCTTAAAAGCTCTTTTAACAGCTAGATATTCTTTTTTATTACTATGGTAATTTAACTCTAGACCTTGGAACGATCCTGATGTATACCTATAAAGATATTCATCTTTATCATCTACTCTTGCTTTCTCCCCAATATTTTTATTTTCGGGAAGATGTTTAACATCAAAATTGAAATGGTTGAACTACTTTTTCCATTTGACTAATCTTCCATGTTTGTAAACTTCTGCAATATTAGTTCTTAAGAAATAACTAAAATTCTTATTATATGTTCTAACAATAAATTTGGAATTTATAACATATATTTTAAATTTCTTAATAACTCTTTTAACAGCTAGATATTATTTTTCATTACTATGGTAATTTAACTCTGGACCTTGGAACGATCCTGATGTATACCTATAAAGATATTCATCTTTACCATCTACTCTTGCTTTCTCCCCAATATTCTGTTTCAATTATTGTTTTATCATCTTGTTCTAGATGGTATAAAGTTGGTAAAGTTTTTACTTTTTCTTTTACTTTATCCATATATAGAGTATCTTCTTTTGTCCATTTCCAGATATGGTCTTTTTTCAATTTTGCATGTAAAGGTTTTCGCATTTTTGCACGTTTCTTGATATATGCTTTTGCATATATCAAACATTCTAAAAATCTTTGTAATTGGTTTGTCTTTTAATTTAGTAGGAAAACCTTGAATGTTATTTAGTATATTGGGTTGTAGATTATGTTTGTCATCTTAAATTTCCAACCCTAAATACTTAATTTTCTTATTAAACATTAATAATATCCAAATAATGTTTATTTAGTTAATTGTTAAAAGCCAAAATATCAAATATGTAAACACATTAATTATTTTATAATTTCTTTAAGATGTTATTCACATATCTTTGAAAAATACATAGAGCTTGTTTTAATCTAAATAGTACAACGGTCTATTGGAATTGCCTTGGGGCAACTAAATGCTATTAATTTTTGAGATTCTTTATTTAGTTTTATTTTCCAAAATTAACTTTTATAATCAAAACTTGAGAAGTATTTCTTTCATTTTATTAATGATAATATTTTTTCTTTATTTGGAATATAGTATTCATCATTAATGGTTTCTTTATTCAATACTTTGAAGTTTATTACCATTATCATTTTTCCTCTTCTTTTCTCAACTTCCTTTTCAACTAGAAATATTGGACTAGAGTGAGGTAAATTATTTGGTATTATGACTTTCAATTCCAAAAGTTCTTGAATTTTTTTCCAAATTAAATCTTGTCTTATGGAGTATAAATCATTAGTTTTACTTTTATAACCTTATTAGGGTCTCTTAATTTTATTTTGACAATTGTCTTAGATGTATTTATTTTAGGATCCAAAGGTTTTTTTAGCTTACCATCTTTAGTAGTTTTTTGATGCCTATTAGGGATTTATCTTCCTATATCTTATAAGAAAAGAGTTTTTCTTCTCTTTTATATCTAATGGAAAATTTTCTAAATAAGTTTTTTGCTATTTTATTTCACCACTTTTCAATTTTTACGTTGTTGCATAAAAGTTAGGTTTGATACAACTAAAACTTTTCTTATTTTTGATACATAAATAGTATCAATATCTACTATTGTTAGACTTATGTTGTCTAGATATTATGTAAAAGGTTGATACAAATTTAAGAAATTATTTCTTATTAATAAATCAACTCCTATTTCTATTGATATGTGGTAGGAATATGAAAATTTTCTCCTCCTATCATTATATATGTATCTTTTAAAACCTTATTAAAATTTATTGTAGTATTATTAGCAATTCTTACAATTAAATCTTTTGATATTTGTTTCTAGTATTATTCTGGAAATAAATATTTACTTGCTACACATATACTAGGTCATGTATCTTTATATGTATATAAATGATAGTTAGCATGGCCTTTAAATTTAAGTCCTACATTTATGTAGATACTATTTAGATTTTTAATA
Organism: Hippophae rhamnoides; assembly: GCA_033030585.1. Classification (NCBI taxonomy): domain Eukaryota; kingdom Viridiplantae; phylum Streptophyta; class Magnoliopsida; order Rosales; family Elaeagnaceae; genus Hippophae; species Hippophae rhamnoides. The sequence continues at coordinate 20,457,710 of CM065437.1, read as the reverse complement.
CTATATAATTCATTCATCTTCTGATGAAGAGTATTCATAATCTAAGTGTTCATATTCTGAGTCGGTTATTTTTTCCTCAATTTCTTCTAATAGATAAATATTGTAAGTATCATCTATATCAGATTGCTCAATTGGTTATAATTCCATTTTAAAAGCTTATTCTAAGATTCTTTCTTTCTATGGATTTTTTTTAAATTCTTTCTTATGTTGAACCCTGCTTGGACATTCGTTCGCATAATGTCCTTCTTCATTATACATCCAACATTTACATTTTTTTCTTTCCTGAATGACAATAATTTATGTTTTCAGGAGGTTTATATCTTTTTTCTTTTAAAATATATCTTTCTATAGGTTTCCCTATTAAATATTCTTTTATATTTTTGAAAATCATTTTTCTGAATATATATTTTTTAAATCTCTTGTATTTTTTATTATGTTTATATTTCTGTTTGAAAGGTTTTATGTTACATCTATATTTTTTTAGTATTCTAAAATCTCTTATATTACAACAGATTTTATCATCTTCTCTTATTTGTTTATATTCCTTTCTTTCTTGGCATTTAATAATTATCATGCTTTTAAGGCTTCTTATTTTTCCTCTTAGGGTGTCTGTTATAGTTTCTCTATTTCTCTATTCCCAACTTTATGTCAAATTCTTTTATAATGTTCCAGGTAATTTTTGAAAAATATTTCTTTATGAGTTGTTTGCATAGAGGGTAGTAATTTATGATAATACATTTCATATTCACAAATAAAGGAATTTATGGAACACATATTACAGATTTCCATATTTGTTAGATGCCATTTGACTTAAGTAATTTCATTTTATTTGCATTCAGTGATAGTTCTTCACTTATCTTCTCTAATAAATGAAATATAAATTCTTTATATATTTCATTTATTAATATGTTTAAATATTCTCTTCCTTGGGGAGCATTCCCTTGCATTAATAAATGTTGTTGCTCTGTTAATTTTGAAAACAAAACTTTAACATTTTTTATCATTTTATGAACTACTAATACCCTATAGATTGAAGGGTTTGTTTGTGTAGTTTGAAAGGTTTGTATCATCACACTCATACCACTAGCTCATTCATCTAAGATTTTTTCCCTATCTCTTATATATTCTAAATCTCAAAGATCAGACTTATAATTGTCATGGAGTTTAAATTCTGGTGAAATACTACCTCTAGTTTCTTAATGCAAAATGTCCTCCATTTTGGGTGGTTGTCTTCTTCTATCTTTGGCGTCAGGTTCTTCGATCCTTTGCATATATATTTCTCCCTTATGTGGGTTAGATGTTCCTTCTTAATAAGAAACATGTTATGAAATTGGTTTCATATGATCTTTTGGGATCAAGATTTCTAGTTCAGAATCAGTCTTGCTGATTATTGTCATATCATCTTTTTCTTTATTTGAACAAAGTTTTTCATTATAATGTTCTCTATTTCTTCATTAGTTAGTGTTAATAAACTAACTAATTTTTCTATATCTCTATTTTCCGGGTTCATAAATTTTTCTCTAATTCTTTTCTATGTTTCATTAAATTGAAATTATATTTTTTTCATTAGATTTTTCTTAATTTTTTCTGCTCTCCTAGGTGGTTCTTGTTTTGGTATTTCTAGGAAATCATATTTTTGACCTATAATATCATTATTTCTATATATATATTATATACATCTTTTTTTAGTTTTGTAAATTCTATATGTATATCTTGTTGAAGTTTATTATAGCCATATTATTTTATTTCTTTTAATAATTTTTGTGTGTTTCTATTATACCTTGTAGGTATTACGTGTTTACTAACTAGACTAACCCCATTTCCTCTTTTAAAAGTTTCAAAGCTTCAAGTAGTTTTGCTTGATTTTTTGCTACGCCTATTAGGCTTCTAGTTACTTGTAAATATATATATTTTTTATTTATCTTTAAACATTACTATTTTTCTAATATAACATCATGAACAAATTCCTTTTATTATTTGGACTTCATTTTTTAGTTTTTTAACTTCTTATTAGTTAAAGGTTTCTTCTTGATGGTCTATAAAATTAAATCTTGGTATATTATTATTTTTAACAACATTACTTTTTCTTCCTATTATCAGGGTTTTTTTTCCTTAATATCTAAGTGTCATTCTTCTGGAGGTTTCCTCTTAATGGTCTATAAAAGTAAATGTTGACATGTTATTATTTTTAACAACATTATGTTTTCTTCCTATTAACAAGGTTTTTTTTATTAATATCTAAATGTCATTTTTATGGTACTTCAAAGTGTGTTAGTCTTTCTAATTTTATTATTTATCCAAGTTCCTTTAAGGTTTTTTTTTATTTCTATAAATTCATTGTGTTCATATATTGAACTATTGTGACTATTTGTTAAAGAATATGCTACTAAGTAGTATACTGAAACTAGATGATTTCTTTCTTTTATTAAATCTCCTCTTTCAAATTCATAAGCTAGACTTAATACTCGATTAAGGTTTTCATAATGAATATTAATAGAAAACCTAGGATATGCTGTAAATTTTAGCTTTTGGTATCTTAAGTTATCATGGATCATTCCTAATAAAGCATTTTTCCTATTTATTATTCTGTTATCTAGTAATGCTATTTTTATTAGTGTATCTATTCCTTTTCTGAAATGAGCATGTATCAATATTTGAATTCCTCCTAAATATATCCAATTTTTTTATCCTTTTGTGAAATTTTTGATAGTTTATTTAATATAGTTTTTTTATCAATTAACGGTATATTATACCTTCATTTTGCATCTATGATATTAATGCTCATTTATTTATTACTTATTTCATAATAAATTATATCTTTCATGGGGAATAATTTCCTTAGATATGAGAATGATAGATCTTTAAATTTATCTCTTTCTTTAAGATTTAATTTTAATTTCTAAATTTCTTCAAATTTCTTTTTACTTATTATATTTTTTTATGAAAAGCATCATGAGATGTCTTCTCTTTCTAATTTTACTATTCCTTGGTTAATTATTTCTATTTTCTATTTTCTATTTTAAGAATGTTATTATTCGTTTTTGTTATAATTAGCTTCTGTTATGTTTAAGGGGTATTTTTGAATTTTTTAAACCTTAAGGGGACATTTTTGAAGATATCTCAAAACTAGAAAGTATTTTTGATAATAATCCAATTAAATTGATAAAAAAATTAAATTTAATAAGATATGAATCGTATAATAATTCGTATATATTATTTTATAAGTATTTTTTAACAATTTTTTTATAATAAATAAAAATTGACACTCTACTATATACATTAATAAAATGTTTTTATTATTTTCAATTTTTTAACATCTTGAATTAAATTATTAAATAGATCATTTTTTTATCTTTTTATTTTTTCAAAGTTATTAGTTATTTTCTAAAATTAATTGATAATTTTATTGTTCAAATTAGAATATCATAGTCTTTAATTTTGAGTGGTAGAGATTTATTGTTAGAATATTTTTTGTTAAAAAAAATGTATTATTAAAAATATCATTTAATGAATTGTGTAGATTTATCCGAATTGATTCGCACGTATTATGAATGGGATTGGATCAGAAAATTGTAATATACGGATCGATTATAGCACGATAAGAAAAAAAATTATATCTACGACAAAACCTTGACAAAAAATGAAATTAATCCTTAAAAGTAAGACAATTATGGACAAAAAATTAATTTTTCTCTCTTATAATTTTAACCATAAATTTAACAAATAAAAATTAAAAAGAACAAAAAGTTAGGACAAAAATTTTGTCACAAAATAATTATTAAGGACAAACTTTAAATTGGTCATTAAAAAGATGGCAAGAATTTTTCACCAAAAATTTCTAATAAATGGAAAAAATGGTCAGAAATTTATTCCAAATTTTAAGACAAAATTCTCTATCTTTGAAAATTGAAATTATTAAGGGAAAAAATTTACAATATATTTATAATGAGATTTTTGTCCTTGAAAAATATTAGATTTTGGGATGAAATATGAAGAACTATTTAGACAAAAAATTTGTTGCATAAAATTATAAAATTTATTATAAAAAATTGTAATATATTAGAGACAATTTTTATTACTAGTTAAAACATTACTATAAATATTTTGATTTAATTCTCCACAAGATAAAAACAAAATGATTAAGTTATTGAGAAGAAAAAATATATGTCATTTTACTATGCATTTTTTATTTTTTAATATTATATTGTAATTTTAAAATATACTCTTATACACTTTTGTTATTTTATACCATGAAAGATGATAAATAATTATAGATTTTAATAAATATAATTAATGCATAATTCTTAATTTATTAGTTATGGGTTTAAAAATCCACGTGGGTTTATTAACATATGAAAACAACATTTATGTTCCATTTATAAAATATTATTACGTGGATTAACATAAAAATTGAGAATATAGTGTACACATATAATCTCGGTTTTTATCAATAAACGTTATCATAATTAAAATTTTAAAATTACTTAAATATAAACAAACTTATATAGTTACAATTATTAAATGACCGCAATCTAATTAAAATAATAGAGTCATTAGCCTTTTTAAAATTGAAATAAAATAATATATATGTGTTCTTTATTAAAAAAAATCAAAAATTACTTTAAAAATTTTTCATTTCTCTATTAATTTAATTTTATATATTTTTTCTGTATCAAATTTTATATGTTAACCATACACTAATTTATGTATCAAATTTTTTTTATTTTCTCTCCCAATTTTTCTTTTTTCCTCTCTTTTTTTCCCTTTCCCTTTCCTTTTTCTTTTATTTTCTTTCCCCCATCTCTCTCCTTTTCTTTTCCCTTTTAACTACACCTATCTTCTTCTTTTCCTCAGCTCTCACCACTCTCGCCTCTCTTCTTCTTTTCCCCTTTCTTCTTCCTTTTCCCCTATCAAGCACCTCCCTTCGCCAATGGTTTATTTTCATTGTCACTTGCAACCCATCTCCGGTTATACCCACCTTAACAAAATAGTAAATCTTATTCGTAACGTATTTTTTGACTCCAATTTCAATGACTTGAGACTCGAATCACTCGTGATTATTAAAGATCTTTGATCATGTCACCAAAAACGCTATTAGGGCTCTTTTATTGTTGTGTTCTATTTCAGATAATAGCCGGAGAAACGTTGTGGCTATTGAGGTATTGACTCAGTTTCTTCTGTTGATTCAAAGTGATTGCATAGACAGAGGTAAGAGAAAGGCTTAACTCTTGTTGAAGCTTCTTTTGGATTCTTAGCCTAATTATTGATCTCTTGGAAATTTTGATGATTTTTATTGCAGTGATGAGGTTTTAAATGAAATATTTGCCTCGAATATTCCCTGGTAATCCTGCTCATGATGTTGATGGTAGAAATACTTTACGGCATTTGCTTACAGCATATGCTCGACACAATCCAAAACATCATGTGCTCTGTATGTCTCTTCGTACTTGGAATGCTATTAGCTACTCTTTTCCTTTCCTATTGTTTCTTATGTTATGTTATTGTGTGCCATTTATTAATTTTGAAGCTGGAAAAAAGTAATTTACTCCTTATAGTTTTTATTGTTTAAACAATTTGGGCCATACTTTTTTCAATATGGCTTATTTCTGATGGTAAATTTTTTGCATGTTGTGTTGTCAAAAGTAAAAAATTAATATACAATTTTGGGTTAACTACTTTTTTGTTATTTGGCCTATCATTAAGTTCTTATACGTGGCTTGTGGCTTGTTGTTGTTACCTGTTCTCATTTTTCTACATTCTGTCATTAGCTATTTATATAAGGGTTTGTGATCTTTTATGCATCTAGAGATTGTCAATGTAATAATTGTTTTATAATCTCATTCCTTTCTATGAGGATGCATTGTTCTTACTTTTGTTATTCTCCAACCCCTAAAATTTTCTTGAGCTTCGTGTTGTTTGTTGGTCTATTTTACCTTCCGAAATTATCTTCAAGCTTGCATTTTAATTTTTGTTTTTCCTATTGATTTCACAAATGTAAAAATAAATCAATGATCATCTATGGTTTGATGTTGCAGAGAAACTTATGATTATGAAAAGAAAATATATAATGACCACCTCGAGTCACTTCAGGTGATGGAGAAGAACTTTATTACCATGACAAGGGAAGTAGAAAGGCTCCATATAGGATTGATGAGTGTGTGTAATATATATTTGTCACTTAAAGCTATTTGATTTTTTGTATTATATCATATAATATGTGGCATAATATGGTTATTGAATTGCATGTGAGACCTATGGTCACCAACTTGGTGACAATGAAAATGTGGTCTCTATTTGAGCTTATTTTTCAACTTATTTCCTATTCTTTATTTGGTCTCAAAGGCATTGAAGTAATAGTAAAGTCAGCAATTTTGTTTGAGCTAACAATTTGAAAGTCTAGTTAGTCTAGATTAATAAACATATTCAAAGTACAAAAATCTATAATTACATTTTCATTTATTGTGTTTACCTTACATTATTCTCTTTTTCATTATCTACCTTTTTCTGTATGAATATGTTTAGGTCTTACTATCTATAGAGATGGGATGTAACTTGTATATATAACTTTAACTCTACATTTATTGCTTGTGAATTACTACTGTATTGGTGAAATAATAAATAATTGTTGCAATTTTTGTAAAACAATATACTTTGAGATTATATTTTCTTTATTATAATGATGTCCATAAATATATTTAAAGACAAAAAATTTGTCACAAATAAATTTAAACAAAATATTATAACAATTTTGTCCTAAAATTAACAATTTTAGGCAACAAAAATTGGTCCCAAACACGTTATAAAGAAAATCAATATGTTTTAGGACAAATTTATTTCAAATTATAACAAATTTGTTTGTCTTATAAATAATTTTCAAGGACAAAACTTTAATTTTCAAAAACAAATATTTTGTCCTTAAAATATTTTCGAGCAAACTATCTATTGTTTTCAAGCATGTACAATCTTATAGAATTAAGGGACAAAAATATTTATCCTTAATTCTTTTATTTTTTGGGATAAAGTTTAATTTTGTTTCAGTAGACTTTTTGCCCTCTACTTTATAACAAAAGAAATTGACAATTTTTATCCCTAATTTTCATTTGAGACAAAATCTTGGTTTTTAAAGATAAAAATCTTTCTTCCATAAAATTCATATACCATGTAAATCAAATCAATTTATATATTGATTTAAATCATATACATTCTATCCCATGTATTTATAAAGTATTATAAATATTCGTAGAGTTATTGTGCACATTTGTTCTACTGTAAAGTGGTTACAATAATAATATTATTTTCAATTTACTTTAAACAATTAATATTTTATTTCAAAAATAAATATTACTAACTTTATTAAAAATACATTTAATAATTCTCAAACTTTTTAAAGTATTTCTCATAAAAATTGCCAAATATTCTTGAAAGTGCTTTGATTAATTAAAATCACTTTCGTTCAAAAGAAAAACAGTTTCAAATGATTTCATGGTTTGATCTCAAACTGTCAACTCTCTAGTAGAATTGAAGTGTATTGACATTTTGAGATCACTTATGTGTAACTCACTATCAAAGTAATATTTATAATAATTTATTTTAAGACAAACTTCCTTTAGGCCTAACTTTTTTAATTATTTTTTCCCATTAGAATCAAGTATTTTTTTTTCCAAAATTTTTAATTATTGTTAGAAGAAATTTGGAAAACATAGAATTGGAAACACAGCATTATGAGATGAGATGATAATACTTTCTTTTATTTTAGACTTGATTATGATTTTGATTTTTGTCAGTAATTTTGGGATGTGATAGAAAATGGCAACTTAGGACATGTTGTAAAATTTAGTGCCAAAATTTCATTTATATTGACTAAGGCCTTTAAACACGTGAAATATTTATATCATATAACTTGGACTGCGAGGGTACGAGTAGGCCTACTATTTGCTAAAATTAGTAATTTAGTTAGTCATTTTTGAAAATTACTTTAATTGGTTTCATAGCTTTTAAGAAATAATAAAATAAATTTAATTATAATTTGTTATTTAAATTAAATAGAATAAAACATAAGCGACATGTGAACTTTTTCTTTAAATATATTAAATAAATTTTAATAATTCTAACGCTAAATAAAATTATAGGCCACCATTTTGACACTTTTTAAGAGTTGAATACCAAAATGCTTCATAGTTTTTATTGTTTAAACAATCTGGGCTATACTTTTTTCAACATGGCTTATTTATGATAGTAAATTTTTCGCATGTTGTGTTGTAAAAAGTAAAAAATTAATATACAATTTTAGGTTAACTACTTTTTTGTTATTTGGCCTATCATTAAGTTCTTATAAGTGGCTTGTTGTTGTTAATGTCAAATTATTGTTTCTATATTTTTGTATTTCTCTATTCTAGTTTCTCTATACAAGAGTATAGTATTTGTATACTAAGAAAAATAGAAAGGAAATCAATTACAACATTATTAATTTCTACTATTATTCTTGTCTGTCACATTTGCTTGTTATCTGCCATATTTTACTTCAGTGTTGTCTACTACACAACTCAAATGCCAACACTCATCCTCAAGTTGGTGCATATATGTCTCTTATGCCCAACTTGTCAAGTGAATTGTAGAAGTTCCTTGCAGACATTGATTTTGTGAGTATATCAACCAATTGATCTTCTGATTTAACAAATCGAAGCTTAATAATCTTTTCTTCAAGATTTTGTTTGATGAAATTCCGATCCACTTCAACGTTCTTTGTGCGATCATGTTGAACTGGATTGTGAGAGATGGCAATGGCTGCTTTGTTATCACAAAATAAGTTCATTTCAAAGTTAGGAGCAACACCAATCTCAGTTAGAAGTTTTTTCAACCAAAGGAGCTCAGATATTCCCTTGACCATTCCTCGAAATTCACCAAGATCGGATAAGGCAACTACCTTTTGCTTCTTGCTCCTCCATGTAACAAGGTTGCCCCCACAAAAGTAAAGTACCCAGCAGTAGATTTCCTATCCTTCATATTCTCTGCCCAGTCTGAATCTGTATATCAAAGGACTTCCAATTGACCGTTCTTTGAAAACATAAGTCCTTTCCCAGGGGAGGATTTTAAGTAACGAAGTATTCGCATGACCGCATCCATATGGTCTTCACTTGGGCAGTGCATGAACTGACTCACGACACTCACAGCATAAGCAATATCAAGTCGAGTATGAGATAAATATATAAGTTTACCTACTAACTGTTGATATCTCTATTTATCTATTGGTACTTGGTCCACATATTCTCCGAGTTTATGATTTTGAACCATTAGAATATCGACAAGTTTACAATCTAGTAGTCTTGCCTCTGCTAGTAGGTCCAGAGTCTATTTCCTTTGGGAAAGACATATGCCTTGTTTTGATCTTGTTACCTCAATACCTAAGAAGTATTTGAAACCCTCCCAAGTTCTTCATTTCAAACTCATTTGACAGTTGTTCTTGAAGCTTAGAGATTTCTTCTTTATCATCCCTTGCAATGATCATGTCGTCTACATAGACTATAAGGGTTGTTATCTTTCCTGATCAAATGTTTTAGGAAAAGAGTATGATCATAGTTGCTTTGTTGGAACCCATATTTCTTCATTGCTGAACTCAACCTACCAAACCACGCTCGAGGTGATTGTTTTAGTCCATACAATGCTCGTTGTAATCTACATGCAGTTTCTTTTCCTGATGTAACAGTATATCCTGGTAGGATATCCATGTAAATCTCTTCCTCAAGGTCACCACGAAGAAAGGCATTATTCACGTCAAGTTGGTGCAATGGCCAATCTAAATTTGCTGCAAGAGATAACAAAACTCTCACAGTTTTTAGTTTAGCCACAGGTGAGAAGGTTTCTTGATAATCTATCCCATGTTTCTATGTATATCCTTTTGTTACAAGCCTCGCCTTGTATCGATCAACTAACCCATCTACTTTATACTTAATAGAGAAAATCCACTTGCATCCTACCATTTTCCTCCCTTGAGGCAACTCGCTTAACACCCATGTTTTATTCTTCTACAATGCCTCAAATTCCTCTTTTATAGCTTGAGCCCATTTTGGATCAGATAAGGCTTCTTCAATGCTACTCGGAATTTGACACGAGGAGAGTGTTTGTGCAAATTCCCTGATAGGTTCTGATAACCTTTGAGTAGATACATAATTTGCTATTGGATACTTGGGTTGTCGTTCTTCTCTTTCTGGGGAGTATCGATTTGGAGGTTTACCTCGATTGTGTCTGAAAGGTAAAACATAACCAACAAATGTATCTATAGCATTAGTTTGTAAAGGTGTGATAGGATAGCTTACCTCAGAAGTGTTCTCAGCAGGAGGATCATTAGGTACTAGAGAATGGAGGGGTACATCAACCACTTCCTCTTTTAGAGATTCAATTACTACTTCAGCTTCATTTCTTGGAAGTTCAAGCTCGGGTCTAGATATTGGCTCCTCCATATTATTGGAACGATCCGAGTATGTTGGACTAGTGTCTAATATTCCAACATCAAGCCAATTTGGTTCTTCACCATAACTCTCCTCCTGAAGAGTGTAATTGGATACCGGTGATGGGAAAAAAACATTATGATTTGAGGAAAGTGACATCCATGGTAATATAGGTTCTTTTAGCAATTGGATCATAACATCGGTAACCATTTTTTTGTACACCATACCCCAAGAATACACATCGGACAGCACATGGATCAAACTTAGTTCGTTGATTTTTATGGAGGTGGACAAAAGCAACACATCCAAAAATTCGGGGCGGAAGCATCAAAATAGTAGGCAAGGGAAAATGATCAGATAACACCTTTAATGGAGTCTGAAATTGTAAGGTTTTTGTGGGCATACGATTCAATAGATACACAACTGTAGTAACAGCATCACTCCAGTATTTATTAGGCATATGTGCACCGATTAGTAAGCCCGAGCCGTTTCTAAAATATGCCGATTCTTCCTCTCCGCAGTCCCATTATGTTGTGGGGTTTGTGAACACGAGGTTTCATGGAGAATACCATGGTTGTCCAAGTATGTCCAGAATTGTTGATTAACATACTCCCCTCCATTATCAGACCTAAGTATCTTAATTTTTTCAAAAAATTGTGTTTGAACCATGGTGTGAAACAGGTGAAATGTAACAAATACTTCATCTTTATGTTTGAGAAGGTAAAGCCATGTCATTCATGTACAATCATCAAAAAAATAAAAAACCAACGATGACGTAATGACCGGGTAAGGTCCCCAAACATCAGAATGTACCAAAGCAAAATGAGTCATACTTTTATTCGTGCTCATAGGATAAGACGCCCTATGACTTTTTGCTAGGATACAAGTATCACATTTGAAATCTGAATGTGTGATATTTGAAAATAAACTGGGGAGTAGGTGCTTTAAATACCCGAATGATGGATGCCCAAATCTACTATGACATAGCCAAATTTGTCGTTCCTTGTTACCAACAGTATGTTGCACGTGATTGGCTCTTCCTGAACTAAGGTCATCCACATAATATAACCCTCCTCTCCTAGTACCACGCCCAATGATATCCATGGTGAGAATATCTTGTAGAAGGCAAAAAGTAGAATACATCAATACTACACAGCTAAGGTCTAAAGTGACCTGACTTACAGACATTAGTCGGTTTGACAGAGAGGGTACAAGCAAAGTATTAGATAATGATAATGAAGGAGATAAGGTCACTGTTCCACTCAGAATCGGATAAGTGACCCCATTTGCATTGGCAACACGGCTCTGTCTTGGCTGGGTTGTATTGGAGAGATCGTTTGGGTCAAATGTCATGTGATCTGTAGCTCCAGAGTCCAGAATCCAATCCTCTTTATCACTACGATTAGAGATGTGAAATGTTTTACTTGAAATACATAGATCCTGGGAAGATTCGGCCTGAGAAGTAAGGGATAGTGAGGCATTATTGTTAGCCACAGCGGCTCGCCCAGTGGTGTCCCGTTTCTTCCGTGCTTATAGATCATTCCACCATTCTGGATACCCATGTTGTTTGAAGCAGTTTTCACGGGTGTGTTTGGAGTTTCCGCAATGGCCACATTTCATGTCAAGTAATGGTGGATTTCCCATGGATTTCTTGCTACCCAAGGAAGGTCCTATTTTTGGTGGCATTAGATTATGGTGTCCCTTGACCCCTTTAAAAGCCATAACTGCTCCGGGTGTCGTATCTACACCTGTGATCATCACGGTCTGCCTGACCTCTTCCCTACGGACGAATCCATAGGCTTGTTCCACCGTAGGAAATGGTTTGATCTGAAGCACATCACTTCGAGTTTTATCCAATCTATCATCAAGTCCATCGAGGAAGGTATACACTCGATCTTCCTATATGATGGAGTTGTATTTTTGTATATCAATCGCACACTCCATTGGATTAGGACGAAGGAAATCAATTTCACGCCACAACCCTTGAAGGTCATTGTAGTATTTTTCAATGGATCCACCCGCTTGCTTCGTACGAGTAACTCGACGACGAAGATCATATACTTGAGACGTGTCTGTCCCATCATAGTAAGTGGTAGCAGCAGAATCCCAAACCTGTTTCGCAGTTGGAAATCGGATAAAATTTGCAATTAAGGAGGGGTCCATCGAGTTGATCAACCATCCTTTGACAATGGCATTTTCAGTACGCCATCTCCTAAATAAGGGATCGGTTTCAACAAGTTCAGGAAAATCCCCATTAATATATTCCAGTTTGTCTTTGCCAAATATATACATCTCCACCACCTGGGACCATAAGGCATAGTTGGATCCTCCCAACTTGATACTAATGGGAGTAGTTGACGCTTCAGTTAGCGGAGGTTGTGAGCTGATTTGAGCTCTAGTTAGAACTTTCGTCATTTTTGCCGTCAAATCTTCCAATATGAAATTGGTAGATAAATCTCTAGATTTTGCCATGAAATCCAAAAAAAAATTCTGCCTTTTTTCCCTTTTTTTTTTTACAATTCGCACACACTATATATAAAAACTTTCGTAACCCTAAAACATTTTTTTTTTCACTTTGCGCAGCTTCCTCTGCGTAACCTTAATTTTCCCTTTCCAAATTCGCGCAGCTTCCTCAAAGAAGCTTCCTCAGCCCATCCTCTTCAGCGTAGCTTCTTCGACTGTGTTCCTCAGCACAGCTTCTCTGACTGAGTTATTCAACTGTGTTCGAGCCAGTCATCACTTCCAGCTCGTGTGAAGCCACAGCTACTGAAGGCTTGCGGTGGAGCAGCGCCTTCCTTCTTCTTATGGACAATTAAGATGGTCTAACCTTAGCCAACCACAACTTCCAAATGGAGCTTCCACCTTCAGAAGAGCCGTTGGTACAACTTGTGTTCTCTAAACATGAAAATATTTTCACAGAAAGCAAAGCAACTGGAGCTACTTGTTTTTTTTTTGTTTACAAGAACTGATGAGTGTAGATGGTATCGCCTTTCATTAGGTTTTTCCCTTCTATTACTTTCAGTTTTTCGTCGATCCTTGGAACCATCCTCAGGAAGTTGTTTTGCCCCATTTTTCTTCCCAAAGCTAAAACATCTTTTGAGAATTTGCTTCAACTTTGTTTTTTTTTTCTTTTACAGAATTGCAAAGCTGAAGAATAGTACGGTTTCCCCACAGCAGCAGCTAGAATGACTACCCTAAATCCTGGCAAAATAGTCAGCCAAATACTCACAGATTACCACAATCTGTTGAACATATCATACCAAATCAGCCAAAGGATAACATAATCAACGTAGCAGGTAACTTATTCTTTCATTAGTATAACCAATAACTCTGCTCTGATACCATGTCAAATTATTGTTTCTGTATTTTTGTATTTCTCTGTTCTAGTTTCTCTATACAAGAGTATAGTATTTGTATACTAAGAAAAACGGAAAGGAAACCAATTACAACATTATTAATTTCCACTATTATTCTTGTCTGCCACATTTGCTTGTTCTCTGCCATATTTTACTTCAGTGTTGTCTGCCACACAACTCAAATGCCAACAGTTAATTGTTCTCATTTTTCTACATTCTGTCATTAGCTATTTATATAAGGGTTTGTGATCTTTTATGCATCTAGAGATTATCAATGTAATAATTGTTTTATAATCTCATTCCTTTGTACGAGGAAGCATTGCTCTTACTTTTGTTATTCTCCAAACCCCAAAAAATTTCTTGAGCTTCATGTTGTTTACTGGTCTATTTTACCTTATGAAATTATCTTCAAGCTTGCATTCTAATTGATTTCACAAATGTAAAAATAAATCAATGATCATCTATGGTTTGACATTGTAGAGTAACTTATCAATATGAAAAGAAAATATATACTGACCATCTCGAGTCACTTCAGGTGATGGAGAAGAACTTTATTACCATGGGAAGTAGAAAGGATCCATATAGAATTGATGAGTGTGTATAATATATATTTGTCACTTAAAGCTATTTGATTTTTGCATTATATCATATAATATGTGGCATAATATGGTTATTGAATTGCATGTGAGACTTATGGTCACCAACCTGGTGACAATGAAAATGTGGTCTCTATTTGAGCTTATTTTTTAACTTCTTTCATATTCTTTATTTGGTCTCAAAGGCATTGAAGTAATAGTAAAGTGAGCTATTTTTTTTTAGCTAACAATTTGAAAGTCTAGTTAGTCTAGATTAATAAACATATTCAAAGTACAAAAATCTATAATTGCATTTTCATTTATTGTGTTTACCTTACATTATTCTCTTTTTCATTATCTATCCTTTGTTTTGTTAAAATTTTAATTTTATATTTTAGTTATCTTTTATATCTATATGTTCTTACTTTTTTGTTTATCCAATGTTTACTCTCATAGGTACTACTAAAAGCTTCTTTCATGAGAAGGCTTGTTGTATTATTAGCACCCTTACAAGCTATTGATTAAACTTTAAATATATTGTACTGATATATGAATATGTTTAGGTCTTATTATCTATAGAGATGTAATGTAACTTGTATATATAACTTTAATTCTACATTTATTGCTTGTGAATTATTACTGTATTGTTGAAATAATAAATAATTGTTGTAATTTTTGTAAAACAATATACTTTGAGATTATATTTTCTTTATTATAATGTTGTCCATAAATATGTTTAAAGATAAAAAATTTGTCACAAATAAGTTTAGACAAAATATTATAACAATTTTGTCCTAAAATTGTTAATTTTAGGCAACAAAAATTGGTCACAAACACGTTATAAAGAAAATCAATATGTTTTAGGACAAATTTATTTCAAATTATAACAAATTTGTTTGTCTTATAAATAATTTTCAAGAACAAAAATTTAATTTTCAAAGACAAATATTTTGTCCGTAAAATATTTTTGAGCAAACTATCTATTATTTTCAAGCACAATCTTATAGAATCAAGGGACAAAAATTCTTATCCTTCTTTTATTTTTTGGGACAAAGTTTAATTTTGTTTAACTCTCTTGTAGAATTGTAGTGTATTGACATTTTGAGATCACTTATGTGTAACTCACTATCAAAGTAATATTTATAATAATTTATTTTAAGACAAATTTCCTTTAGGCCTAACTTTTTTAATTATTTTTTTCCATTAGAATCAAGTATTTTTTTTCCAAAATTTTTAATTATTATTGTTGAAGAAATTTGGAAAACATAGAATTCGAAACGCAGCATTATGAGATGATAATACTTTCTTTTATTTTAGAGATTATGATTTTGATTTTTGCCACTAATTTTGGGGCGTGACAGAAAATGACAACTTAGGACATGTTGTAACACACCCAAATATTAGTGCCAAAATTTCATATATATTGACTAAGGCCTTTAAACACGTGAAATATTTGTATCATATAACTTTGTTGATTAAGGACTGCGAGAGTATGAGTAGGCCTACTATTTGCTAAAATTAGTAATTTAGTTGGTCATTTTTGAAAATTACTTTAATTGGTTTCATAGCTTTTAAGAAATAATAAAATAAATTTAATTGTAATTTGTTATTTGTTATTTAAAATAAATAGAATAAAACATAAGCGACATGTGAACTTTTTCTTTAAATATATTAAATAAATTTTAATAATTCTAACGCTAAATAAAATTATAGACCACCATTTTGACACTTTCTAAGAGTTGAATACCAAAATTCTTCATTCTTCGTCATTTATTCTCTTCTAATTATATTGAAAATTAAAAAAAAAAACTCCATCAAATCTAACCCACCAGCCACGACATATGAACAGTAATTGGAATCACATGATTAATTAGATTGAGCTTCAATCTCTATAAATATTTTGTCTAAAATGATTTATTAATTTTTAGTTTGTATATAAATAGTACTTTTTTCTTTTATTTTCAAAAAAATTTAAAGATAATTCATTAAAAAAACTCATAAGCTTCATCTAGTGCTCATATGCTTAAGCATTCATCTAGTGTCCTTAGGGGAAAATTTTCATTTGAGGTTTTAACATCTCATGTCTCATTGGCATCTTTTCATAATCTTCATGCCCGTGTTTTTGTCTATGTTCCTATAAATTAAAGGTCTAAATGGATGCTTGATAACTCTATAAAAGTAGAGTCATCAATGCACTTCTTTATTTAATATTTTTTATTATTTTATTTAATATATAGTTTTTTGGGTTAAAAATATTAAAATATGAATTATCTAGCTAAAAGGGGTGAAAATATAATTTTTGAAATTTTTTTGAAATTTTTATGATTTTTTTAACGCATAACCAATCAAGAGCTATCACGTGACACCATGCAAGTAGAGGAGCTGACTGAACAAGCCACGCGTTTGCCACGCCAGCAAAGACGATGAATCGTAGATTGCCGCATGTGATGAATAATGCAACACCTCACCTTGTGTCAACACGGCGTTCATCCCGACTATGTCTCCCTTAGTCAGCGCGTTCACCATGAGTCTTCCCCTTATTTGTCCATCTGTTCCACCCGTGCAACACCCCTTATATAATTGTGAATCTCGTTACGCCGCATGGCGATGACTCAGCATGCATTGTCTAAACCAGTCTTCCCTTGTCACGTGTCATGCTCTGATTCGCCCAGTAAATTTCGTATGCCACATTTCACTCTGTTATTGAATGGCATTGTTAATTTTGCTATTTTTTATCTGAGTCCTTGATCTGAGGCTGATCTGACGATCCAAATTGTACCTGAGTAATATTTAACCCTCTAATCACCTTATAAACCCTAACGAGTCATCATTAGCATAATTTTGATCAATCTTTGGAACTAAGAAGAGAGGAAAATACATAAAAATTCAAAAGGAGATATAATTTTGGTAAAGATTCATGTGGAGATTAGTACTACAATTCAAGATATTGATTGTATGTCTTCTTCTACTCCTTTCTTTATCAATTTTTAGGTCTTTCATTATGAAAAATATTAGTTTTATAAACAAAATTATGTCTAATTAATTTATTAATCTATAGATCTTTTGAACCCAATTTTCACCATGATCTAATATTTAAATTTTGCTTTTTTAAAATCTAGAAACACAAAAAAATTGATTTTTTTTAGTTTTAAAAATTAGTTTCTAATAAAATAATCTCAATGGGAACAATCTTTTCTTATCATTATATTACTTGTTGTGATACGTATACTTACGTATTTATCACATACAATTCGTGTGTCAATCAATGCCAAGGCAATTAAGTGCATGTTTGTTAGCTATGAAGGATATTAGAAAGGGTATAAGTGCTACCATCCACCTACCAAAAAGTACTATGTTACTATAGATGTTACTTTCTTTGAGGACATAAGTTATTTTTCTTGTTTTGATACTACTCTTTAGAGGGAGAATTCTTATTTTAAAGAGTTGTATCATGGTGAAAAGTAGGAATTGGAAGTAGGTAAAAATGTAATTCAGGCAACAGATAATTCGATGGATGTAGTTGAGATTCTCAATTCGTCGAATCTAGTAGTCGAAAAAGCAAAAGCTTCTTCAGAAGCACATGTTGCAAGCATCCAGGCACCAATTTTTATCGCTATAAATGAAGCAAAAGACATAACTATCCCCTCAGTCATCACTCCTACCTTTGACCCATAGCTCCTTGGTATTGAAGATAACTCATCTGAGGTATGTCCATCTACTGGTACTAATAGTAGTGAGTCTAGTGTTGGATAGTATGTGTTACCAAATAGGTCTACTTAAAGTCAACCAACCAAAAAATATGAACCTACTTTTCATGAAAATTCAAAGTACCCAGTAGCCAACTGCATGTCCATTAGGAGATTATTTGAGTCATATAAATCATTTTTGAATCAAATATCTACTATATCAGTACCAAACAAGTGGGATCCGAAGTGGAGGAAGGAAATGGAGAAAGAGATAAAGGCATTTCATAAGAACAATACTTGGTAACTTGTACCTCCACTATAAGAAAAGAAGCATGTGGGTTGTCGTTGGGTGTTTATTGTGAAACATAATGCAAATGGATCTATGAATCGATATAAACCACGCCTTGTAGCAAAAGGTTTTACTCAAATGTATAGTATAGAGTACAATGAGACTTTTGCTCCTATTGTAAAAATGAGCACTATTTCAATTCTACATTCGTTTACTGCTAGTTTAAACTAACCATTTCGATGGTTTGATGTCAAGAATACATTTGTTCATGGAGAGTTAACCAAGGAGGTGTACATATGTGTTTCACCTGGTTATGTAGTTGATTTTCCTGGTGATTTTGTATGTAAATTGGGAAAGTTTCTATATGGCCTCAAATAGTCACCTCGTGCTTGGTTTAGAAGGTTTTCACAGTTCATGTGGAAGGTTGATTACAGATAGAGTAATTCATACCATATCTTGTTTTTTAAGCATCAACAATGGAGGGTGACAACCCTAACTATTAGGTTGATAATATGGCAATCACTAGTAATGATACTATTGAGATGTATAGATTACAGAGATAGCTAACTTCAGAGTTCAAGATGAAGGATTTGGATGAACTAAAGTACGTCTTGGGGATTGAGATAGCCAAGGGGAGAGAAGGGATCAACTTGTGTCAAAGGAATATATTCTTGACTTGTTGGAAGAGAAAGGTACGTTGGATTGCAAAACTATTGGCACTCTTATTAAGTAGAACCATTGTTTAACAGAATATCCAGATCAAGTACCTCCTAATCGAGCTTGCTATTAGAGGTTGGTTGGGTGCTTGATTTATTTGGCTTATACTATATTAGATGTTGCATATGTAATGAGTGTGGTAAATCAATTTATGTATAACCTAAGTGAGAGTCACATGAATTCAAGTACTTGAAGTCATCTCTAAGGAGAGGAATAATGTTTTCTAAACACAACAACACTCTTGAAGTTTGTAGCTTAATAGATGCAAATTAGGCTAGAAATATTATAGATAGGAAGTCAACATCGGGTTACTTTAGCTTCGTGGGAGATAATTTGTTTACATGGAAGAGTAAGAAACGAAAAATTATGGCACAATTTAATGCTAAGGTTGAGTATAAAAGTAGGGCTCATGAGGTGTGTGAATTGTTGTAGGTGATCAATATATTGTGTGATTTAGGTTTCAAACTCAAAAATACTATGTAATTGTATTATGACAATTTGACAGTCATTGATATATCACAGAATCTAATACAACATAATCAAACTAAGTATGCGGAAATTGAGCGTCACTTTGTAAAAAAAGAAGCAAAATGTCAAACTTATTATCTTCCATTTTGTTCCCACTAAAGAACAACTCGTAGATATGCTTACCAAAGGAGTTTTTAGGAAAGCATTTTATGGTTCACTAAGCAAGTTGGACATAGTTGATATGTATGCACCAACTTGAGTGAAATATTAGTATGAGTCATGACATAATATTAAAAATGTAACATATTAAAATTATATTGTAGTTAATATTTATTTATTATATTTATATAATTTTTTTATTGTAATTATATCGTAGTTATACGTACCTATTATATTTCTAAATTTTTTTTATATGTCTTCGAGATGAAAATGAGTCATCATATATATAATATTAAAAATGTAATATATATAATTAATATTTATCTATTATATTCTTGTAATTTTCTTTATTGTAATTATATCATAGTTATACTTGCCTATTTTATTCCTAAATTTCATTTATATATCTTATCATGATTAATATATCAAATAATTCATTCCCTTGTAATATAGTTGAATGAATAATATATCAAATAATTCATTAGCTTTTAACCTCGTTATATTTGAGTGAGGAATACTACCAAATTGGACATACATGATATATCTCTATCTAAAATTCTAAATCATTAAAAGTTATAAGAGCTAGCCGGTTATTTCTACAATTTCGACATAGACATGTAATTATTGAAATTCGACCCCTTACATGTAATAATATTTCTATTTAGACTAAAAAATCTATCAAATATAGTTTCTTGACTTTCTTCTGTATCAATCATGCAACATAAATTAAACAAAAATGAATTAAATGCATGCCTTTAACAGTGAGCTGTGAGCTCGTGGCCAAGGTAGCTAGCAGCCCCTTATCTTCTAAAATTTGTTTTAAGATTAATATTCCAGATCTATTCTTCTCCACCAATATATTGAAGAAATTAATTCAGTTCATATTATAATTAATCCCTAATCAATAAATTATATTAATTTTTTAGAATATCCAGATACACCCACCGTATCAAAATACAAGACAGAAAATAATTGTGTAAAAGAAAATTAATTAATTATAAGTACTCAATGACAACTAAAACATTGACATTGTTGTTGATTGATAAACAGACCACAAGACAAGGGCAAGAAGTACTATATGAACATCTATTATTGCTTCTTGTCCCCAAGGAATTAATAAATCTTCTGAGAGATATATATATAATACATTTATGTCATATAACTTAAACATAAAGCTTCAATAAAACAAGGAAAATGAAAAATTAAACTTGATAATACAAACACTTCAAATATTCAAACACCCTGCTGCTCGATTGATTTTGTAGTTTGTGATAATACTACTTCAAAT
The DNA here is from genome assembly GCA_033030585.1 of Hippophae rhamnoides. Lineage (NCBI taxonomy): Eukaryota > Viridiplantae > Streptophyta > Magnoliopsida > Rosales > Elaeagnaceae > Hippophae > Hippophae rhamnoides. The sequence goes on along the minus strand of CM065437.1, from coordinate 20,436,727 downwards.
TCTGTTCTTCATCAACTTTTCCATTGCCCTTGGTGCTGCAAATTAAAAGAGAGAGAGGAAAGAAATGTTCATATAAATCATAAATGTTATATATATATATATATATATATATATATATATATATATAGGAACTAAATAAAAAAAATAAGAAAAGGGTCAAAAACAAAATAAAATTTTTTGATGTCATAATTATAAATAATTTGGCTATACTTTTTTATTAATAATACTAACCGAGTCCAATGGCCTCAGATCCTTTCATTATCTGTAAGCGCTTGCATGATTCAACAAACATCCTGTGAAATTAATACAAAAAGATTAATTGATTTTTAAAGGTATATTTATAGTTATATACTCTCATTTTACGTAAGCTTTTTTTCTAATAATACAATACAATTTTGAGTATACTTTATGAAATGAAATCAAGGTTAAAAAAATTGAGAACAAAATGATATATAGTAAGCAGTACTAACTCCCATGGGACATCACCAACAAGCATCCAATCTCCATCTTTATCCTCAAAAGTGGCAACATATTCAGATCCATTTAAAATATCTTTCAATTTGCTATCCTTCCCTATTTGTTGCGATCCACAGTTTCGTGTATCAAATTCAAGAATATATACAAAACAGTAATATATAATAAAATTATGCTAGCTACTAAGACTCTATATGCAAAAATCAATATATATGGGCTTAAATAAGTATAATGAATTAATAATTACCAGAGGTGAAAGACCTAAATAATTTGCCTAAAGCATCAGAAAGCTCTTGGTAACTTTTGTACAACTTCAAGTCCACTTTACGTAAATATGGGGCACCATCCATGCTAACTTTTACCAGAGCTGGAGTACTAGTGCTGCTGGCCTTTGGATCAACATGTTCATGATCTTTGTTGTTTTTCTGGACGGCCACGATGTTCTTTCTGAAAGATCTAACGGGTGGCCAACCAACAACTTGTGCCCTGGAAATTCCAAGTGTATCAATATCTTTTAGAAATAATTAAAAGAACCCAAGATCAATCGAAACTACTAATTACTGTTGTTAAAACAGCAGGGACTTATTAGTCATTTATTTTTCATTATCAAAACATCTTCTGAATTTCTCACCTTGCTATTAAAAGTAATTGTTTTTAAGAAAAAGAAAAAATAAATAAATAACCATAGCTGTAGAGTCATACATTAGTTAAATTTTATAATTGATAAATTTATATAATTTTTTTTAAAAAAATATATTAATAATAAATTCGAGATGAAGTTATTTATTTATTTCATCATAAAAGTTGGAACTTTTTTTATTTATTTCTTTTACACGTTTACCTATGCGTTGCTGCTCAATAATTTGCTGCCGACTAGAAAAGTAAGAAGATTCCTTATGTTTTGTATTTTTATGTTGTCATCCCGACAACAAACTATTGCCTTGAAAAAGTCAGTTTGTCGTTTGTGTAAGTAATCTATCTCCATCTTAAAAATTAATAAAAATATCTCCATCTGTATAATTAACTATTTCTTTCTGAACATACACAAAATAATTTCTAGATAAGTACAAAATAATTTAATGTTTAAATTGTTTTTTTTTTATTTTTGTACCATAATTTATGCTTTTAAACTCGCCCTCCCCTAAATCAGCAAATTAACAGTAAAGATCTAATGAATTTTGAAAATAATAATAATAATAATAATAATAGTTTTAAAAAATTAACAAATTCATGCTTCTTGATATCACATTAATTCCAAAAAAATAATAATATGTTATTACCGATATATGATATTTTCATACCGATACGTGAGATTTTCTTTGCAATTTCATAAAGGTGGACTTATAGATTGTGACAGGATACCGAAGGAGATCGAGCTATGTATCGGAACAAAAATAGGTATAATAACTATTTTAGAAATCTAGTTTTTCACTTAAATTTCTTGAAAGTTGATGAATTTTTGAAATATCTCATTAACCCATGATATTTAACGTTAATTTCCATATCAATGAAAAAGAAACGTCGTCTCTCAATAATAATAAAACTATAATTAACAAAAACAATTTAAATTGCAAAAATTAGAGAAATATTATTAATAAAAAGCTATAATTATCATAAAGTTTACGAAGAAATGAACGAAAGGAATGAAAGAAAGAAAGAGACGTAGAAGAATAGTACTCACTTGTAAGCTGGAGGCTTCACAGAATCGATATTTTTAGCCTTATCATCGTCAACTTTATTATTATTATTATTATTATTATTATTATTATTATTATTATTATTATTCAATCCCAACTCTTTATCATTATTGGAAGAAAGATTAAGCTTCAAATCAACATGAGTTTCAGAGAAACGTCCCCTCTTTCCATTAATAAAACAATTAGTAGTACTCTTCAAAGGAATTTCATTTGCTTCCTCATCGTTATAATTATTCATTACTCTTCCTTTGTTTCCACTTCCAGGTAAACCCAAACACAACTCTGTCTCTTCAAAGTTAATTAAGCTATACTTGTCTCTATCTCTATCCATATCAACAATCCTAGCTTGGCCTTCACTTCCTTTCTTCTTCTCTAAGAGATTTCTCACTCTTTATTATTTCTTCTTGTTCTTGCCAATTTTCTTTTTGTTTATGGGGGTGGAATCGAGAGAATGCTTGAGACGCTAATATGTGGAAACTTTTTGAAATCCAAGGCAAAAATTCATACTTAAAACGTGATAATGTATGGTCTTGATTTTGAACATTCTTATAAACCTTTGACGGTTTTGATTTTGCCACGTTGCCAGAAAATTATATTTATTTTTATATAATATTTAAAAATTTATATTTATTTATCTTAAAAAAACATAAAAATATTATTTTTTAAATCGTTAAAAATAAAATTTATAATTAGTTTATTAATATTTTAAAAATAAAAATATTATTTGATTTTTTTTACATATTTTTATATCCATTATATATCATAATTATTTTAAAAATTAAAAAAATAATTAAAATTTTAAATTAATATTAACATATAATAAAATCTAAATGAGTTAAATATATAACTAAAGGAAATAAATAATTATTTAAATTAATTTAATTAAATGTATTCATTAAAAATAAAATTAAAATAATAATATAATTTTAGAAGTGTTATATAGTGCCCTATTTTTCAATAATTTACTGTCGGAAGAATGATGTCATGAATGACGTTATACTCAGATTGGCCGGTATTTTCTCTTTCATTTGTTTCCTGATTCTCTCGCTAAATGTACTTATGGTTATTTCTTAATTCGGAGTCTCTTTCCATAAACATTACTTAATTTAGGGTTAAATATCAATTGTGAGAGAATAAATACTGCAGGCTCTATAATTTATATTTAGATAGAGATGTTATTGCCTTATCGGTTGTTCGCCATCATATGACAAATATTTTTTTTATTTTATCTTTCTCATTTTACTTGTTACATGTACAAAATACTTTTCAATAAACCATATACATTAATCAAATATTTTGAGTATCACGTTAATAATATTTTAAGCTCTCGTTTGATTCATCAAATTAAATCGAAATCGAAATGATAATAAGAATAAAATAAAATGGAATAAAAATGAAATAGATTTTTTTTATTTAACCACTACAATTAAATAAGGAATCAATATTATATTATTTGATTTACAACTATAATAGAATGGATAAGAAAATATTGTATATTAACTTAATACCTTTATATTCAATAAAATTTAAATAATATCATTTAATTCTTATTTTTTCGTCAAACAAAATACATTATTAAAATGATTATTTTTTTTAAATAATTATTATTTAAAAATAAAATATATTATTTTTCTAAACAGGGATTAAGGTTTGAGGTTTTGGATTTGAGATTTAAGAATTTTGGGTTTAGGGATTTAGGATTTGAGAGTTGAGATCTAGGATTATATTTGTAGGTTAATGTGTAAGGTTAAAATTATTATTTTTCTAAATAAGTTTTAAGGTTTTAGGATTTATGGCTTAAAACTTAAGGTTTATGGTTATATTTAGAGTTGGAGTAAAATTGGAAAAATAAATTGAGATAAAAAGAAATCATGATTTTTTAAAGTAATTTTTTCTTTTTTAGTTAGAAATTGATTGCATTTCATTCTCACTTTTTACTCTAACTAAACATAAAATTGAAATGAATAAATTCTGATTTCATTTTATTCTAATCAAGTAAACATGATATAAAAATAAAAGATTAATTTTAGAGAAAAAAAATAAAGAAAATGATCGTTGATAAAACATAAATAATTTTTAAAATTATAAAATTTAACATGTAGTTGTAATTAGGATTGAGGCTTTATAAATCCACTAAATCATACATAATTGTCATATAGAAAATCAAGTCTTTTGTCAATTCACAACTTGAAATTAAATTTGTTTTTTGTTTTTATAAGATGAATGAGTCAAGGAAGCAAGATGACAGAGATTTAATATAAAGCTTGCAATAATGAACAAATAAATTTGTTTTTACCTTAGATATTACTGTACACTAAAACGATGTAACAAAGTCGATGCTTTGTTTGATAGAATCTTATCTCTTATTAATATAGAGTGTGTAATTGTATAGTAAAGTAGGGAATCTATTTTAAGAGAGATAAAAATAAGATTACGTGTATGGTTCGGGTGTAAGTATAGAAACAATAAATGTTATTTCTCTGTATATAAAAAGAAAGATTGTGCACTAAGAAAAGAGACACACTTGGGCTTGTGTAAGACTAGTTTTATGCTTGAAATATTCAAAGAGTAATAAAAAAGTTTTCATTTTAATTAGAACCAAGTTGTGACAAGACCTAGCCATACTACATGATCCAAAATTTAGAAATGTTAAGAGTGGCAAAGTTTAAGAATAAACTCTAAGCCTTTGATGGGGAGTACCCGTTAGACGGTGCCCTCTTTTTTTTTATTCCCAAATGCACACCCGCTCCTATTTCAACGATCATCAGTGTCGACACCTATATCACACACCATTAGCACCACGGTCATTCATTCCCTCCTTTTTACCACCGACCACCACCATCATCTAGCATGACCACCTTTTCACTGCGATGGTGATAATTTTTTTTGGCAATAAAATCTACAATATATAACAAAAATTTAAAATTGACCGGAATGTTCAACATGGACGCGAATCGACCAATATTTCAATTTATATTCACAATGTTGTCAAGTTAAATTAGAAACAAAATTGGTTACAATCCACAAAAATCGAATAAAATATCAAAATTTACCACATTAAATTATAGTACAAATAAGTCGATCGTGATTTTCAAATTGATCAATTTACAACATAATCGACCAAAAGCAAACATAACATATACCTAGTTGTTAGTAATTTGCCAATTCTAATGAGTTTATTTACCAACTTAAACTTTTTTTTTGTGCAGATCAAAAACGCGTAAAAATAAAATAAATTTAACAGATTAAATTAATGATATTAATAATTTAACGTGATTTATCATTTAATTTAGGCTACATTTACGTAATAAATTTTGAAAAATATTTATTGCACTAATAAAATTAATAGGTACAAAGTGAGAGACAATACAACAAATTGAGATAAATCCAAACTAATAACACTCAAGTATTTTTCAAACTCACCATTTTGTCACTCCCCTTTTAGAAAAATACTTTTAGAAAAAAATCACAAATATTTTTCTAAAATATTCTCTCACACTCTCTCACATACACAAGACAATTTTTCATCAAAAGAAATTGTTCATTTGGTTTTGCTTTGCTTCTCTTATTTTGGTGTGTTTCTCTAAGGCAAAAAATATTGTCTATTTATAAGTAAAATTGTCTATCCCATATATGGCCAAAAATTGGCCACATAACTGGCCAAATTTTAGCCAAAAAAATATTTTTTTATTTGTTTAATTTTTCAAATGTGGTTGCACCTAAAATTTTTATTTTCTTCCCTTTACATGTCGACGAGACCTATAAATATCTCCCTTCTAACTACATGAAAGGCTCCATCAATCCAACAGTTAAACAACAATATTCAAAATTTTGTCTTTGAAGAATTTTCATCAATATGTCTGATCAATTTTTCTCTTTATGGATCTTCTCAAGGTGTAGAACTTTCTTCTCCACTACATCCCTAATATAGTGATATCTCACATCAATATGTTTTGATCTCAAATGAAATGAGGCATTGTTTCTAAGGTGGATATCACTCTCACTATAACAAAATAACTAGTAAGTATCTTACTTTAACCCAAGTTTTTTCAAGAATTTTTTTCATCTATAGCAATTCTTTACATGCTTTCGTTGCTGTTATAAACTATGCTTCTATAGTGGATATATAATGCAATACATTTTTGTAACTTTGACTGCCACGACACAACTCCTCTTACAAATGTAATCAATTAACCTTAAGTGGATTTTCTGGAATCAACATCGCCATCCATATCTACATTTGTGTATCCACTTAACATAAGTTTATCATTTCCAAAATATAGGCATATTTTGGAAGAACCTTGAAGATACTTGAAAATTCATTTCACTACAACCTAATGTTCCTTTTCAGGATTTGAAAAGAATATACTCACAACTTCAACTACATGAGCGATATCTGAACGTGTACAAATCATGGCATGCATCTAACATCTAACTATTGAAGCATATGGAACATTTTCCATCTCTTTCTTTTCTTTGTCTGTAGAAGGGCTTTGCTTATAACTTAGCTTAAAATGACTAGCAAGAGGATAACTAATCGCTTTAGCTCTGTCCATATGAAATCTTTGAAGTACTTTCTCAATGTACTTCTCATGTGACAACCATAATTTCTTGGCTCCCCTGTCTCTAATAATACGCATGCTAAGAATCTACTTTGATGGCCCCAATTCTTTAATAGCAAAAGACTTACTCAATTGTCTTTTCAAGTTGTTGATTCTGAAAATATTCTAGCCACACTACTACAAAAAGGTGGTATTTAAGTAGAGATTTCAAGTCAATTTTTGGGAAAAATTGACTTATAATAATACTCATGCTACACGTAGGACGTAGTGTCAGTCCTACGTGCCAAAAAACATTACACATGTTTTTATTTTCCTTTTCTCTTCTTTCTCCCCCATCCAGAAAGAACGTATTTTTCTAACGTTGTATAAACTCAAAAACCAAACCGACCAACGACTCTTTCCTTCACTCTTTCTCATTTTCTAATCACCTCCGACCACCAATTCCAGCATCATTTAGTGGGTTTTCTCTTCTAGATCCTTTATTTTTTTAACAAAATACTCAAAATATTTATACTCATTTTCTCACTTACAAAACATCATTTTTTTCTTCATTTCCTTCATTTTGTCACTTCATTTACTCTTGTAAGTATTTCTATGAATTATTTTATATTTATTATTCATATTTCTTTATTTTTTGTATATTATGTGTTATTATTTATATGTATAATTTTTTGTATTATGTATGTTATTATTTTGATTATATAGGTTTTGTATAAACTATCGTAATAAATTAAATAATTTTGTGATATATTCATAATAAATTTATATATTTATATGTTTAACCTTTTTTCTATATCATTCTATTGAGAATGAATGTGATTTAAGGTTGATTTTTAATTTATTTATTTTTGTTATTATAAATTGGGAAAGACATGATTCAACAATATGATGCTTATTAAAAATTTAGATTTTAAGTAGTGTAAGCATTTAAAAAAAATATTAATCATTAAAAAATTGTTATATAAATGTTGTTTTATATATCTTAAATTTGAAATCAACTCAAATGATGTGGCATATTATTATTAGTAATTATAATTAATCTCGTATAATTATATATGTGTATATATTTGTTATATTTCGTTTTTATGTATTTATTTTTGTATAATGTTTTGACATATATTCTAATAATTAAGAAATTCATAAATAATAATATCTGAAATATATTGGTTGAATACATATTTAATATTCTTAATATCATTAATAGAAAATAGACAAATCTTGGATGTCAAAGTGTAAAATTAAGTAAGACTACATTTCTAAAGTTGAAAGTTTCTTGGAATTTACTTGTAGAAATAGTAATAATGAAATTAGCTCATGTGTTAAATGTAAAAAATGAGTGATTTCATAATGTTAATGAGGTTATGTATTACCTTATCAGTAGTGATATTCTTTCGAGTTACAAATGTTGGTATTATCATGAAGAAAATATTAATAATACTTATGAGGAAGAGATAAATAAGAATATTAGTTGATTATATATATTTTATCATAATATATAGATAAAAAATATGTTTCATTATGTTGAAGACAAACCACATGAGAATGGTCCCAAAACCTTTAAAAACTTCTAGAAGATGGTGTTGAAGATAAACTATATGAGGATGATCCCGAAACCTTTAAAAACTTTTAGAAGAAGTCGAATAACTATGTATCCAGAATGCAAGAAATACACTAAAATGTCGGGATTGGTTCATTTGTATAATATAAAGGCAAAAATGGTTTTTCTAACAAGGGATTCACATAATTACTAAATGTACTAATAGATATGTTTCCTGAGGGTATTGAATTGCCATCTTCAATGTATGAAGTGAAGAATTATCTTAGTCAATTTGGCATGAAATGTCATAAGATTAATGCTTGTCCAAATGATTTCATTCTTTATAGAAAATAATATAAGACATTAGATGATTGTCCAATGTGTAAAGAATCGAGATGAAAGCATACTACAAATGAGACAACACCTAAGAAAGGCGTGCCCATAAAGATTTTTTGGTACTTTCTTCTGATTCTTCGCTAAAGAGATATCAAAGATGTTAACTTGGCATTCAGATAATCGATCTGATTATGAGGTGCTACGTTATCCTTGTGATTTTCCAAATTGAAAAGTAGTAGATAATTTATCCTACGTTATTAATATACTATTTTAACATATATAAGTTATTTTTTTGTGAAATCATGATATTACATTTTTATTTTGAATTTAAATACATGTAGTTATTTGACCTATGATATGCAGATTTTTAATGATTTATGAGAAGAATTGGCAAAACACATTATTCAAATTATAAAATCACAAGAAGAACAAGGAGAAGAATTTGATGATCTTGAATAGTATAGGATAACACCATGGTAATTTTTATAGTGTCTTAATTTCTCTATTCTTGTGTCTTTGAAATTTAGGCAGCTTGATTGATGGATGTTTATGTGCTCATGTATTTAGGGGAATGAATTGTTATATGAACTAACTATTTTTTGCCCAAACTTCATCTCATCTCTCTTGCCTAGTTTTCTGGTCACTATGTTGGTGATTCTAAGCAAACCAAGTTTCCTCTCTGTGAAATAAAGTGGGAATATAAAAAAATCCATGAAAAAAGAGACGACATCATTTTATTTGTAATTTAAGTTAAATATATATATGTATTGTATGTAAATTCTTTTTTTCTAATAAATTTAATTCTCAAATAATTAATTAATATTTAAATTTTTAATTATTTATAGTATTTAATTTTTTTAAAAATATATTTTGGTTGTTTCTACTATTATGTGATTGAATACAGGTTCTGAGCATAGTAATGAGTATAGTAGAAAATGAGTAAAATGTGTAAAAAAAATATATAATTTAAAGTCGGTTCACCTAGTAAACCGACTTAAAATTTTAAGTATCCTAATTTAAAGTTGGTTCACCTAACCGGCTTTAATACCTAAATTTGGCATAGTGCCAATAATCAACATATCATCCACATAGAGCAATTGAATAATAAAATCATCATTAGAGAATTTATACACAAAATACAATTGTTTGAATTAGTATTTTTGTAGCCTTTCCTTCATAACAAACTTAAACTTCTTGTACCATTGTCTAAGTGCATGTTTTAAGCAGTAAAAGCTTTTCTTCAATTTGCAAACATAATCCTCTTTTCCTTTTTGCTTGAAACTCTCTAGGTACTCCATGTATATCTTTTCTTCCATGTCACCATATAAGAAGGTAGTATTGACATCCATTTTCTTAATCTCCAAGTCAAGACTTGTTGCTAATCCTAACATTGTACAGATAGGTGTCATTTTCACAATTGGTGAGAAATCTCATCAAAGTAAACTCTTTTTCTTTGGCTGAATCCCTTGACAACGAGTATGGCTTTGTATCACAGACTGAAATTGTGTTCTTCATGCTTCACCAAGAACACCTATTAATTTTTCAAAGCCCTCTTCCCTTTGAGCAATTTCATTAGCTCAAAAAATTTGTTATTATGCAATTACTTCATCTCATCTTGCATGGCTTTAATCCATTTTTGTTTGGATTCATCATCTATGACTTTTTCATAATTCTCAAGTTCTCCCCTATCAATAAAAGTTACATACTCATCTAGAGGATATTGGTAGAGGGTTGTCTCAGTCTATCACTTCTTCTTATTGGAATAAGAAAAGCTACAAGTGTTGGTGCTGGATAATGAATATCATCATTTCCCTCGTCTTCATAATCCACTTTTATGGAGCATCATTTTTATCAGGTGGAGAAATCTGGTCTTCATCTCCAACTTGTCTTGGTACTACTATTAGAGGAATTAATTCCAAATCTGATGAGTCACCATTGGAATTAGGAACATCCTTCTTCATTTTGACAATATCTTCAATGGTAGCATCTTCAACAAATACAACATCATGGCTCTTGACAAGTCTCTTTACAACCGAATCATAAAATCTATAGCCAAATTGATCTTGAACATAACCAATATAAATACACTATCTTGTCTTGGCATTAAGTTTGGATGTCTCATCCTTGGGGATATGAACAAATGCTTTGCATCCAAACACCTAGATGATCATAAGAAACATTCTTTCTTGACCATAATTAATCTAGAACATTCATCTTAAGAGGAGTATAGGGTGAAAGATTCAACACATATGCAATTGTGAGTATGGCTTCCCCCCATAAAATTTTAGGCAACTTTGCATGTGAGAATATACATCTAACTGTTTCCATCAAAGTTCTTTTCTTCCTCTCAGCTAAGCCATTCAACTATGGTATCTTTGGAGGTGTCATATGATGCCAAATACCATGTTTTATAGTAAGCATGAAAAGGTCCTGTGTATTCTCCACCATTGTTTATCTGAATACACTTCAGCTTCTTTCGAGTTTGTCTCTCAATTAAGGCATGAAATTTTTTGAAGAAATCTAGCACCTTATCCTTTGTCTTCAGAAGATATACCCAATTCTTCCTTGAATGATCATCGATGAAAGCCACAAAGTATTAGGCACCACCAAGTGACATTGGTATTGGTCTATACAAATCTGAATGAATCAAATCAAAAATATTATTCATTCTGGAAAGAGAGGAACTCTTGAAAGCAATTGTATTTTGCTTTTCTGCTAGACAATCAACACATTTCTCCAAATACATTTCATCCATTTCGGGCAATATCTTCTTCCTGGCTAGACTTGTCGTACCTTTTTCACTCATCTAATTGAGTCTCATATGCCATAATTTAGCTACACTGTCTTTCTCCAGGACATTTACTATGTCGGTGGAGAGCTTTGCTTACATTACATACAGATGTTTATGCTTCTTACCTCTAGCCACTACTTAGGAACCTTTTGTAAGTTTCCATTTGTTATAAGTGAAGGAGCTACAATATCCTTTATTTGTAAGTTTGCGTATAGAGATCAAATTGAGGCACATATCTGGAATATGCCTTACATCTTTCAGAAATAGTTTGCTTCAATTCTATATTTCCAAGCAAACATATCATCTACCAACAACCTTTGACATGCCTAAATTTCTCATTCTAACAACACCAAAACTTTTAGGTGTATATGATGAGAAAAATTCTCTACTCGATGTAGCATGAATTATAGCACCATTATCAATTACTGAGCTGGTCTAGTGAGATACAAGATTGACAAAATCTTCATCATAAACGATATTGAACTCGTCTATGATATTTTTTGCTTATCATCACTATTGTCTTCTTTCTTCACTACTTTTCCTTTGTTCGTTTCCTGTTCCTTCTTGAACACCCAGAAAAATTTCTTGATGTGACCCTTCATCTTATAGTGAGGGCATTCAACATTGGCATATTTTTTTGATTTGCCACTACTCTTGTCTCTAGATTTTTATTCTTTATACTATCTTCTTCCTTTGGACTCTATGATAAGAGCTTATGCTTTTAAATCTCTCTCCATATTCTATTTCTCATATGACAATAGGGTTCTACAACAACATCAGACTTTATCTTGTCTTTCGCATAAGTTAGAATTGTTGTGAGATGATGAAATGATAAGGGTGGTGATGCCAACAACATCACAACTTTTTCTTCACCGCCAAAACTAATATTGAATCTTACTAAGTGAGAAAATTTTATGTTAAAATTGCTAACATGCTGCATCATGTTCACATTATCTTACTTAGTTAATGTAATCATGAATTATAATTTATACCAAATCGGCTGTTTATGTTATCAGTATTTTTTTCTTTTGCTAGTGTATTTTATTTTTATAGTTGAAAGAGTAAAGCATTTTTTTATCTCCTAGTTTACTATTAGTACGTAAAAAAATTTACTTGAAACATTTCTAAAAAAAAAATTACTTGAAACATAAACTGGTTTAAAAATGATAAAAAAATAAAAATAAAATAAACGCATATGGGTAAAGTTATTTTTTTACTAATGAATAGAAATATTTTTTTACTGCTAAAGTTCTTCTAATATACCCACATTAAACCAAGTTAATGCATATACATAATCATATGGCTAGCATAACTTAATGTCATATATATTGAATATGAACATAGCTAGCAAACATTTGTGAATTGTTTCATAAAGTTGTTGGGTGCATGGTAAAGATGATGTGTTGTTTCATGAAGTTGTTGGTTAAAGTCAAAATTGAAAGGTTAAATGTCACTACATAAACCACTAGCCCACTTTAGTTTCATTTTAAAATATTATTGATATGTAATTTATGTTAATAAAATACATGATCATTACAATAATTCTCTTGAAATATCCAAGTCCTTTTCTTCTTTGTCGAATAATTTAGCAATTCAGAATTTGCTTTACACTATTTTATAATATATATATATATATATATATATATATATATTATTTAAAACGAAAAAATTATGAATATTACTACTACGTGAACCACCCATATGTAATTTAAGTTGTAGAAATTTTTTAATAAAAATTTGATAAAATTGTGATAAGCATATGTGGTGCATTTTTACAAAATTTACAAGAACAAACTACTATAATTTTATAATCGTGTAGAAAATTTATATGAATATATAATTGGAAAGTTTGAAAAGTAAAAAAAGAAAACATAAATAATACACCAAAATATATTAGGACATATGTGAGTAATTATCCTAATCATAAATATTTATTTATATAACAATAACTTTGGTATATAAAGATATAGTTATTTAGTTAATTTTATTTTTAATTTAAAAATATATATTTAAGGATGAAAAAAATATTATATAAGCTAGTTTGTAAACAACATAAATAAATTATTTGATTGGTTGTTTTATATTTTTTTAAAAAAACTATTAATATATATCACACATTTATACACATTACCCACAAAGTTTTCCTATTAAGAGTTGTACTTTCCATAAAAAAAAAATGTTATGTCCTTGCAACGTTGGATGTGACATTTCTTTCTTCTTCTTTTTTTTTTCTAAATTATTTTTTCCTAATTAATCGTGACACAATATCAATCAAATGTCAAGTTGTTGTTTGTTTAAATTCTGTTTAATGGAAATTAAAAAAAAACCTTTTGGGACTCACTAACGATAAGATCTAAGTATACAAGAAAAAATATTAATTAAACGAGAGATATATTTCTAATCATTTATATTAAGTGTAATTTAAGTTTATAATATATTACATAATTTAAAAAGTAAATATTTATCATAAATAAAAATATAATTATGAGAATTACAACATCATTCGTACTTCTAAAATAGTAAATAATTTTTCGTTATTCAATTACACATAAGTGTGCGGGTAAACTGCACAAAATTTCACGTATAATATATTTATGCTTTTTATTAAGATTATTTGTTATCTTTATTTCTTTAGTATGTTTTATTTTTATAAAATTAAAAAATTAAAATAATTTTATTTTATTACATATTTGTATCTTATTATATACAAAATTCTCTCTGTTATGTAACTCGTGGCTTTGTCACATGTAAAACCCCACTATCAATATCTTACATCAGATATACTCTTAACTAATTTTTTGTTTTAAATAATTTTAAAATAAATAGTTTATTATTTTTAAGTAATAATAACTCATCTTAATATTTAAAATTTTATATTAAATTGCTTAACAAAATATCTTTACCCTATAACTTTATTAAAAAATATATAAAAACTGTGTTCGATTCCACCGCATATTCCACAATTATTGTCGGCGACTTTCTTGTATCGTGGTTGGTGACTTATATCGATGCTCTGTATTCGCGATCTAATTTTTCTATATAATATATTACTTATAATAATAAAAATATAATATATATATATATATTGATATAATAAGTTATATATTATTTGATACGTTGAAAATATAAAAATAATTTAAATGTAATAAAAAATAATAAATAATAAATTAAAATGGTTCGTAAATTGGTTAATATATATATAAAAATCTTTTATATTTTATTAATATTAATTCTTGAATATAGATTTTTTTTTTCACAACCTAATACATCTTATATCTTAATAATTAAAATTAATTTTTAAATTTAAACCGAATATATACAACACCACTCTCAAATATAACACTCACGCTTCTTATCATTTACCTAGCAACAAATCGAATTAAAGCATTAGCCTAATTAATGAATAGGCTTTATCTATTCTACTACCCCCAAACATTTTAAGATTGTTATTTTATTTTTAATTTTTTTTACTATTAATACTAACTATCTTTACCTTTATGAAAAACATATATCAAATACTATAACATAATATATTCATATACATCATCATTGTATCCTATTTATTTACACATAAGGTGCATCTATCATTTTATTTTCAAACATAAAACATTCTTATCTAAATTTGCTACATCTTGAGAGCAATCATCTAACATTATATTTTATCATAAAAAAATGATAACATTTTTATTAAACTTATGTTTTTCTTGTCTTACTTTATCATCAATGTAAGATTTTAAATTTAACTTTAAATAAATATATATTTTATCTTTAATGGTAGATGTTTCTCTAACTTTAACAGGATTTTTAATCAACTTGCATAAACTTTCATTTTTGTTCTTCCTTTTGTTTTGAGTAAGGAAACTTTCATTATATTTTTTTCATCAATGTATCATATAATTTTGATAATTAGCACAACAAAACCATCACTGGGTTTTTATCATCTATCTTCACATCAACATTTAGAAATTCAAAAATACATATATTAAACTTGTTCATCTGGTTTCTAATGTTGTCATCTTTTTCCATGCTCAGGGTATATAAATGTTTTTTCAAATATAACCTATTTATAATAGACTTTGACATATATAATTTTTTCAAATTTTCAACAACTTCAATAAATAAGTCTTATCCAAGATACTATATTAATACTTATCGGCTTTGTTTTCATTTCTTTTTGATCATTTTCATTCATAACTTTTGACTTGTTCCCTTTAATGTCTTAAAAAGACCTTGTTATTTTAGTTTATTTTTCTCATTGTTTTGCCAAATATTGAAGTTAATTTTCCTATCAAAATTTTCTATCTCAAACCTTGGTGTTACCATGTTTCTTAATTAAGGATCTCAAATCTTTGGTTTTGATTAAACACAACAAAAATACAAAATAATCAAATGTAATAAAAGTGAATGAGACACAACAAAATGAGAGACAACAAATTAAAATGGTTTCACCATACACACACAAAAAACTTTTATATTTTATTAATATTAATTGTTGAATATAATTTTTTTAATATCATATATCCTAATAATTAAAATTAATCAAAATTTAAAACCCTAATACATCTAATATCACTCTACCATAAAATATAATAAATAAATAGAGAAACTTAAATATATAAAATCGTTTTCTTATTTTAATTTATGCAACCAAACGACACGCCTAACTTCTTTTTTTCTTTTGTCGTACCCCTCCAAGACATTTCATGGGTATATATAGCATTCAACCTTTTTGATTCTCATCATTTAGCTGGCAAGAAAGTGACTTAAAGCATTAACCTAATTAATGAACAGGCTTTTTTTTACTCTACTATCCCAAACCTTTTATGTTTAGTTAGTTTTTTTTTTCGACCATTAATATCAATATATATAAAGATGCGTATAAATATAACATCTTATATATTGCTTGCGATGATCACATCACTAGCAATGATCAACAGTGGTGATTGCTGAACATCTAGTCTTATTTTTAATGTATTGAAATTATGTAGAAATAATAATTTAATATTTATGGATATAAATGTATGAGTTTTGAAATTAAATTTTTATTAATTTAAAAAATTGGTAAAATAATAAATAAATAAATAAACTATATTACGTAAATATTATACCGTCCCAACCTTCCACGTACGGATAATGGATTCAGCAGGGAATTACGAGTCATTGTTTCATCAGGAAGGACCATCACCATCCACATGCTTATATATATATATATATCTACCAGCACGTGTGCCATTAATTTCATGTACGAAAAGGAAGGGGGCCATCTTCTTTTTGTTGTTATCTCACGTATCGTAAGTGTTCTTGGAAACGTGTGTATTCCAGACTAAAAATAGAAGGTTTATTAATTATACCCGTTTAGCCAAGCATGGGTACTCGCGTTAGGGCTTGGTAATGCTCGTGTTGCGTTGGCTGGGTGTTTTATTTAATTTTGCTTTCTGATTCCGCGCTGTTTTTTTTTTTAATAATATTTTTGTTTTTAAGTGTTTTCAATAAGATGGTTTAGTTAATTATATATTTTAAATTTAAAATTAAGCCAATTTCATTATATTAACTTAAAACTTGCAATAATTTTATAAATATTAAGAAACTAAATTCACACATCGATTAAGATTTAATTTTTTACTGTACATATAATCTTATACAATCATTCACCTTACAACTTAAATTTTAAGATAGAGTTAATTTCAAGTCTAATATGGTATCAGAGTTAGGTTTCTAGCTCTCGGATACTCCTAAAAATCACCATCATCGACACTCACGGCCTAACTCTGTCTGTTTATCCTCATCGATGTGGAAAGGAAGTGTTAAGAAACCTAAATTCTCATGTTTATCGAGAAGCACATATTACATTGAACAATCATTCACCTTATAACTTAAGTTTTGAGATGAATTTATGCTGTAACAATAAAAAAAAATTCTTTAAGAATTTTCAATATTTTAAATTTAAAAAATGTATCATTTTGATTCTATTAAAGTAAAATTTACCTATCATTAAGAAAATAGTCAAATGTTACATATTTACCTACTAACGTATGTTTTTTAAAATCACGACTTCGAACTCAATCAAATTGTGTATATATATTTTTCACGAGTCTAAAAAATAATAATAAAAATTTAGGTCTGTTATTGAATACCATGCATAATTTTTGGACCTGTATTATGAAAAGTAGCCCAACATTGTACCTATTTGGTGAAAACTAGTGCATAATTTTTGTTGCGCATGTTTTCAAGAAATAGACGCTATTTTAAATTAGGACAGATTTTTGTAAAAACAGGCGTAAAAAAAAGGAACGTAATAGGCATATAGTGTATTAACGTGAAATGCAAATATTCATAGGGAAAGTATGCAATATCATGTAGACAAAACCAGATCTAACCGCAATTTTTAAAACGTAAATAAGCTTTAAAACTATGCTATTTCAAGTCTTTCGATACAAGAAGCTGGTGATCTGATGGAAATAGGCATCGACAGGCCCATTAATTGGAGTTGATCGTAGTAAAAGTGGACCTCAAAATGTGGCTTATTTATGTAATTTTAGAGATGTGACCCAATAAAGAGGCTTAAGAAGAGCTCCATCAAAAAAATCTTTCAAGGCGTGAATAAAAGGAGAACAAAATAAGGGTGGTATCATAAATTTTATATAATCAACAAATATAGTAAACCCTTTGTGTATGTGGAACAATGGTACTTCATACGGAGATACTTTCCAATTTCCATATAAAAAGGAATTAATGCTGTTTAATAATCTGTGAGCATTTTGATAATTATAAACTCATCAACTTTCCTTAATCCTTAGTTAATTAGTAAAATCATGTGTGTTTATATCATCTTGAATGTGATTTTTAAGTTCTTATAAAAAATTATTAGTCTTAATTGACAAAAAAAAAATTTAAAAAAAATTAAATACTGTTTGTATATAAGTGTGATTACGTATTTAATCTGTTAGGGGAAAAAAAGTACGTCCGCAATAAAAGTTTCCTCCTACCACCCTTCTTTTTAATGCTAAAATTAAGGTAGGGTTTTTAAATTGGGGAAAAAGTTTATGTTTAGTTGTTTAATTTGAAATTTAATTTTTTTTTAAATTAGTATTGAAAAACAATTTTCTTCAAATACTTTGTAAAAATGAAAAAAAATCAAAAATCAAACAAAAATATTCTTTTTAAAAATTAATGAATAATCACAGATTTTGGTATTGAAATCAAAATCAGAAATTGTTACTAAACACATATGACTGGAAAATTATTTTAAAAATTAAAAATCTATAATTAAAATTGCTATCAAATAAACCTACATTGTTTGGACCAATTATTTTTAAAGTATATATATTATAGGATACTTTTCTTTTATTTTAGTTTTAGAACGTTCAAAACATTAAGTTATTTAAAAAAATAAAAATAGTTTAAATAATTAGATTATAAATATTTTATAATTTAATATTTAATTAATTTAGTGAGAGTTATAATATATATAGGATAATAAAGTTAGAGAAATGAAGTAAATGAAAAATGTGTGAAATCAATGTATGATGAGATAGTCTCCCTATGCATAGGACACATATCCTTATATCATTAGTTATACATATTATTTATTTCAAAATAAAAAGCACATCTTGGAAAGTAAATATACCATACTCTTTTGCTTACATCACGTCATTCTTGTGTACCAACGTAGGTGGATATCTGGCTAATGTTAAAATGTAAAATTCTTTTGTTAATTTAATTACATCATCAAAATTTAAAAGTTTCTTGATATAGATTTAATTAATTAACAGACTTGAATAAGTAATAAATTTAAATTAAAATTTTACAGATGAATAAACATGCAATTATATTTAAATAAAATAATATAATAATAACATAAGAAAAAAATCATCGGTCCATCGGTCTATCGATCCATCAAATCACCTAAATTATTTATTATGAAAATAATGTTCGATTACAAGTCCAGAAATAAAACTACTTGTCATAGATGATGCCCTCAAGTAACCTATTTATAAGCCTCTATTTTCTTTCACAGTCTCAATAAGCAAGGTATATAAATATGGATCAACGTTTAGATAAACTCGAGTTATACTAATTATCGAATCCATTTAGCTAACACTTAAAAAGTTAACAAAATAACACAAGTGTAAGACATTTCCTAGAGCATATTTAATAAAGAAAAATTTTAGCTAGATGATTAAATAACATATCAATTAAATCAAAATCAAATAGCAAACCTTAGAACAAGACATGAAACATATGATCATAAATAAAATATGCTTATTTATTAATCAAACACAACTATAAAATGTTTGATAGATTAATATAAGAAAAAAGCCTAAAAAAATATAATTTTACTAAGAAGATGAATAAAGAAAGCTTATAATCAAAAGATTAAAGCAAATGTGGTTAGAGATTAAAATAAATTAGATTTGTTTAAATATACACTATTGAAGTCTCGTATCAAAGGTTAATTACTAATTGATGAGTGCTCAAAAAGTACTAAAATTACCGTGATTTTATGCACGTTAATTGATTAAATATATATATATATATATGATTTTATCATATATTTATATAAATATGTCTTTTCGGAATCAAATGTATTTTTATTATTTTTAAGGTATTTTTGCTTAAAAAAAGTAACTTAAAGACTCAAATAAAAATACCGGAGGCAATAACTCGCAAATATATTCATAAATTAAATGAGTAAAAGGTCAACAAATATGAAAAAATTAGACAAAATTGGTCAAAAATATAAAAAAGGAGAAAATCGCTACGCGATCACCCAAATTACAAGATCACCGCCATACATACCGCTTCTCCATTCCGCACGCACCCCTGCTTCATTCCGCACATGCCTGCGTCCATCTACGCCCAATCCGCGCGTGCCACCATGCCACACGCCAACATGACGTTAGCAATGATGTCATCATTAACTACTCCGCGTTTCTACTATTTTTAATCATTTTTTCACCCATTTTTTCTTCCCCTCCTTACCTATAAATACCCCTATTCTTTTCACTTCATACCACACTTAAAAACACATCTTCTCTTCTCTTTCTTTCTCTTCATTTCTTAGTTTTTTAGATTTTTTTAGTTAGTTTTTCTTAGTTTTAGAGTTCTTCTCTTTTTGAGAAGAACTAATTATGTTTTTGTAATTTATTTGCTTTTTGATTCAATAAATAGAAGTGCAAATTCCGTTTGTAGGTTTTCCAGCAACAGGAATAACATCAAAGTACTGTAAGAATTTTATTTTCTTTACAGTTATTTTTTATGTTTTATTCTTAAATGTTATATTTAATTTGTCTATGATTAAATTTAACTTTGTTGGCTGTTTGTAAACATGATATAATAATAACGTTGTTATGCTTGCGAAATATTAAATAGGTAAAAATCTCTAAAATGAATTGATTTTATTTTTATTCAAGATTTTATATTAAGAATGTTAGAGAGAAATATATTATTTTTCATTACAAACTTAAATATGAAAATTAGATTTTAAGGTTTAGTTATCCGGTCTGATTTAGAGTAATGCTCTTTTATTTGTTGGTACAATCGTTCGATAGTTAGAGTGAAGCTCTATTTCAAACATTTTTATAAGAATTATTATCTAAAAATGTATTGACAACATGTTTTCAATAATGGTTTTAAAACTTAAAAGTTAGTACTCGGATAATTAAATTCTTAGGTTTAATTTGGACACCTTCAATAAAGTTTAAACTATCTAACTCCACCAAAGGTGTCATTTAAATGGTTCATTTTCAATCTCTTAGAAGAAGGAATTAATTTAATTAATCAAATTAGTTATCAACTCCACCCATAGGTGTTAATTGATTTGTTTAGTTAACAAAGAATATCTAACCCCACCAAAAGTGGTATTCATATAAAAATGGAGAATCAATAAATATCAATTTATATCTTTAATAACCTAAATAATATGAGCAAACATAATTAACTTAGTTATTATATCCATAAATACTCCACTATTATAAATGATAAAATTTGCATAAATGTTTATTGAATCCATATCTATGCTTATTTTTATATTCTTATATTAGAAACACAAAAACCCAAATATCATGACAGGATGATTAGTATTTAATTTCGTTTTTAAAAGTTTGAATAATAAATTAAAAACGACATATATTCCTTCCTTGGATCGACCTTAGGAGTATAATTATCATTTTCTACGAAATGATTTGTGCACTTGCGAGAGTTTTATAAATATAAAACCAAAGTATTAGTAGGATCGGCGATGCTGGTTTTGCTCATCACTAATCTATCCAAAAAATTATTTGAAAAACCTTTAAAGAATGAAGAAAATATAGTAATTAAAAGGTTTAACTTGAGTAAATAATTAAGTTGAAGTTGAAGTTCTTGTCACTGGATCTATCTAAGGAGAGCTTGATCGATCTTACCAATAAGGTCGATCTATCGAAATCCTTTTTGATTGATCCAAACAATAATTAAAAAATACTCGATTGATCACGACTATAAGAAAAAAAACCCAAGACCAAGTAGATCGAATATAATCGATTCTCGATCGATCCAATCCTCGATTAATTAAAAACAAAACTTTGATCGATCTACCCTAATTTTGAGATCAATCTGAAAGGACTTAGGTAATAGTAGATTGATACTTGGTTGATCTACTTCTTCGATCGATCCAGATATTTCTTGATCGATCAAATAATCTATATACTAAATGTTTCTATGTATCTAATATGAAATCTAATGTACATAAGAATAAATAAATAATTTAAATATGTTCATTTAAAGCTCGATTATTTCTTCGACCTGAACAATGACCTTGAAGAACGAGTCTAGAAACTAAATTACATTTAAATGTTTGTTCATGAATATCGTTAGTATTACCCATGCAACATATGGATTGAGAATCCTTTGTGGTTGGCACACTGGCAGTAAGATTTAATTGGGTAATATGGAAACCATATGAAAGTCTAATCCTTGAGTTTATGATATGAGACTGGTTCATAATTTATCATGAATGATTATTCCTACATTGAAAGTAATTATTTTTCCAATACATTATAAAATCTTAGCATATAGGTCACCAATTTCAACAAAATAAGCACATATTATCTTATTCAAAACTCGATAAAATGGAATGAATTCATAGAAAATATATAGTAGTTTAGAATTGAGATTGGCATTTTGTGATCCTATTAGTTTGATTAACAAATCTTCATTTAAAATGTTATACAATTCCAAGTGAGAACCGACATCTTAGTGTTTGTGATTGATATAAAGGTATTGATTCTCGGGATCGAAATGTTAACAATTTTGTTTTGAAAGAGTACCCTATAACTTATTGGCCTAAGGTGACGTATTTTTGGATCAATATTGGCATAAAATTCATGCAACAAAGATGGTCAACACAATTTTGAAAGTATAAACAAAGATTGCCAACCTAGAGTCCTAATGGCTTGTGTAATCCCTATCTCATGAAATGTTGTCCATGTAATACCATATTCATGTAAAATTGGGCATTTATAGATAGTATTATTATATTTCATTTGAGAATCTTTATCCCACCATTGAGATGAAAAAGGAGTTGGTGCACCTTCAGGGAGTTCTCATCATCGAGCAGCTGTTGAAAACGAGCATAAATCCAAAAAGTTCAAAATGCCCCTATGAATTGAAAACATAAAAAATACCAGAAATTTCCAAACAAATTTAAGATTGGGAATCAAGGAACTATTATTGGAGTATAGAAAGGCGATTTATGAGGATTTATTTAGCCAAATCATAGTGTTTAGTTGGAGAGAAAATGTAAGAAAATGAGGGAGAGTGGTGGCATGGTTTCATACACAAGAGTCAATTTTGTTTTGTAAAGATTGATCCTAAAAATGTAACTAGCAATCAATTTTAAGTGAAATAGTATAAAAAAATGATGAGTTTTAGTGAATTTTTGAGAAAATTTGAGAAGGATGTGGAAAGAGGGGTTTAAGGTTCGTAGGAGAGAAAGAAAAATGAAGAGAAGTATTTAAACTGAACCTTTTTGATTGATCAAGGATTGTGTCGATTGATCGACATTCAAACTTTGATTAATCTAGTTCATCGTAAATCGATCGACATTCAACAATTCCTAAGTATAACAAGAAATATAAAACAAAAATTAAAAAAATCTAATTTTTAATTTTTTTTGATGAAGGGAGTAAACTTATTCAAACATGAACAACACTCAAAATAATCAATATTTAGAAAGAAAAAAAATCATTCTTGATATGAATTGAATTATCCACTGTATGCATAAGTATTATAATAAGACACACATACATGCTTAATACAAACAGTGACATTGAGAATCACTCAAAAATAGGATATATGTTTAAACTATCATAGTATATCAACTTATTCATTTATGATCACTTAAGAATGATTGAGAGAAAATAGTAACACCATTCATGAAAACTTACAGTTAGATTTTTTACTTGTACAAAGTAAAATTTATTTACCAAGAGATAACTTTAATTAATAAATTTTTGTATTTTCCTCTTTTAATTTTTTGTATATAAGGGATTGGTTTTTTATTTATGTATATTTTTTTGTATAATCACTTATGGCTTTTTATTTTTGTGCATTCAATTGCTTTTAAATTTTTCTTTTTCCGTTATCATTTTTTTTGCTAAGGAAATATGCACGAGCGAGAAACTTAGTATGATGGATTTTACACTGGTTGTAAGGTAGTCATCTCTACTCACTACGGTAGCTTCACACATCAAAGTATATATCCTTCTTAAAACTAGGTGTCTCTCTATAGTAGTATTTTACAAAGTAAAAGATAGGGCTCAAATATAATTTTGCAATGAAGGTTAGCTCAAGTCTCAGAATCTCACAAAATCAATTATAAACTTTAAGCACGACATAATATGTATCCACTGATTACGTAAGTAAGTTCTTGTCAATATCGATCGTCAGATGTAAAGAAAAATGTAAGTGTACAAGTCGAAATACCCATTCACTCAATGAAGAATCAATCAAAATAAATCAAGTTATAGAAAGTAATTTTTGTGGTCCAAAATAATATTTGAAGTTTATTTCAATGTTAGAACAATTTTATCCCAGTGCATTCAGCGAGTGCTTGTGCTAGTGCTGGATGCCGGGTACAGGTGCTGGTCATGGTACTAGTGTTGGTGCCAGGTGTTGAGTGCAGGTGTTAGTGCTGGTACCGATGCCAGGTGTGGGTGTCGGTGCCGGTGCCTGGCGCATAGGCTTGAGACAATATGGAGAAATGCATGTTCTCTTTATTTTCTCTATTTATACGGCTTTTATACTGATAATATTGTTTTAATGAATTATAGGTCATCACATCTTTCCAAAGTTGCAAATAAGGGTAAAAATTATAGCAACACCATACGCATGATTTTTCAATGTAAGCACCAGACGCAGCTGCACTAGGCACCAGGCGAGTCAGTTAGGTGTAGGATTTTTTATGACAAGCTTGGTGCGTTTTGCATGCAATGGTTGCAAGACAAGGTTTATCAGACATCATGTTAGATATGAACAATTGAAATGTATTTTTCCTTGTTTTCCTGAAAGCCCTATTATGTCATTCACACTTGAAAGCCCTATTTGGTTGTCATATGATCCTCTGCTTGTTGCTTTTCTACCATATGGTCACACCAAATGTGATAATCTGTTTTGTGAATTCTGAATTTGATTTTGATCTCTAAATAGTTTCCAATAGTTAGAAAGGAAATGGAAAGATGAAAACAAAATTAATGATTTTCCTAGTAGATATAATAAATTCTATAGTTCAAATTTGTTTTTACCCCTTTCTGATTTGTATATGTTTAGAAGGTTTCATGTTTGGTTAAAGTATGTTCATGACATCAACTTCAAAACAAACAATGAGCCTTTCAAGTTACTATTTTGTTTCCTCGATTATTTAATCAGCTTTAAGATCCATTTGTTTGTGTTTATCTTACTGTTTATGTAGGTAGTTTAAGATCAATTTGTCTAAAAATGATAGTTGTCTATTCTCCTCATATTTCTTTAATTTCTAATTAGTAACACTCCATTGGTAGTAAATTAGTAATTTTAATAGTTTCTTTAATTTTAGCTTTAAGGTCCTGGTGCCTGCCTCCATTTGTAGTAAATTAGTAACTCTCAATTGACAACTTTTGCTTGTTGTGTTTACTCTTCTTGTTATTGATTGGTACTTTATTTTTCTACTTCATATGTTTCTTAGGACATGACTCAAGTAACCCTGAATCAGGAACTGGCTACCATAGATCTTCATGGTTATGAGTGGAAGTTTAAACATATATTTAAAGGTGGCCATTCATATAATTGAAATTATGGCTTTTTATTTGTTGATATGGTTAGCTATTTCTTTATCAAGGGTTGGTGCTATTTACTTAGATTAATAATTAATGATAGTTGGATATGCAAAAAATTGAAGTTGAATAATACTTACATTTGTTCGCCAAACTTATATTTTACACCGAGTAATTAGGTCAACCTCGAAGACATTTAATCACAACATGCTGGAGTACGTTTGTCACTTCCAAGAGATTGGTTGCTAGAGATGCCTTTGTGTTTTTGAGGTGTGTGTGAACTGATTTATTTCTTACTGTGCTGAGTGTGCATATGTTTTAGAGGAAATTAAGCAATATTTTTTAGATGGATTGTTAGCTAGTAGATATGATTTGGGATGTTCATGACTGGTTAAACTGTGATATAGTTATTTGTCTTTACAGAAAAGCCACGTATTAGTTTAGATTGTGATATACATTTTTCTTAAATTTCAGGGACCTTCTGTTGGACTTTTACATGAGTTTAGGGAAACAAAAACCTGGTCAGATAATCATATTCAGGTATATTTCAACTTAAAGTGTTCAAGGTTTTATTTTTCATCCAAATAACAACTTTCCAATAAGTTCAAAAGTTTTATTCTTAGAGAAGATTTAAAAAATAAAATCATTTATGTTTCATGGATAAGCCTTCTACATTTTTAAAATTGAAAGTTGAAAAACTGTGTGTTGCAAGGGTACCATTTATCTTCATTTTTTTGAATTTTTCTGCAAGAACATCCATTGATTCACCATTAATTGAAAAATATACTTACAGGAATGTGAGGTCATTTACATTTACTATTTTAGTTCTTTCACCTATGTTTTCAATCATTATTTAGGGATAGGGTCAGTGAGTCGCAGTTCAGTCAATTTTTACTAAAGTTGCTCCTAATGAGATATATATTCTTAGCTAAATCATATACTAATTCTGTATTGCAGTCAAGGATGCCTTTGCAACCTGAACTTGTACTTCAAGATGTTAGTCAAGACTATGCTCACAAAACAGTAAGATGGTTTTCATTTTTATTTAAAAAAACAATTAACAAAAGCGAGAGAAAAACTTAATAAATGTTTGTTATTCTGTTTGTCATAGATGGCCCTTGAAGACCATCCTCACTTGCCTAGAAAGCATACATCTATGCATCCATGCAGACTTATTAACGAAAATAGGAATTCACGTGATCTTAAATTTTGGTGGAAGTTGGGAACTGGAACGAGCATCTTATATTAATTAGTAAAAAAATTTCATGTATATTTTTATATTTTTGAAACACTTTAATTAGTTAGTTATATTAAGGTTTTAATGTATCTATTAAATGCTTAATTAATGTAATATCCCTCTTAAGTTTAATATAATGACTCTTAATTTTTTCAATTTATTTTAATTTATATTTAAAAATGAGGTTAATTAAGATGTATATGGTCAATAGATATCATTTTGATTACAAGTCTATGACATCGGTTATTAGAAACTAAGGTTATAAGGTGTACTTATGGCCTCGGTTATTAGAAAACCAATGCCATATGGTGTACCTATGGCCACGGTTATTAGAAAATCAAGGTCATAAGGTCTACCTATAGCCACAGTTATTATAAAACCGAGGTCATAGGGTGTACCTATAATCACGGTTATTAAAAAACCGAGGCCATAGGGTGTACCTATGGTCTCTTTCACTTAGGCCTTAGTTCTTATAACTATGGCCATAGACATACGATCACAGTTAAAAATCGAGGCCATATGTATATTGTGTAGTAGTGATAATTGGCCATTCCTGCACTTGGTCATTAAATTGGCCTTCACTGACACTGATCAATTATCTTTTCCCAGTTATCATCTCACCTTTTATTCCTTCCTATTTGCCAAAAGCTTTAAAAACATGCTCAATTGAAGTTTCCCCCATCCGTAACATTTGTTCCAACACTTGAGGTAGAAAAGAGAAGATGGGTAATGAAGTTACTTGTTTACCAAACTGTAGTTCTCTAAGGATTGATCTTTACCCATTCTGAATATATTTTCTCGTGTAAGTTTTTTTATGTGAGCAAGTGGATGTATATGTATTTTCATTTCATGTAATAAGGTAGCTAATGAGTAACGAGTCTGAATAGCTTTACTTTAAATCAGTGTATCTTGGTATTTTTTTATGAATAAGAATACTACAACAATAGTATTTCTTCTATTTTCTTTTAGCTCATTTTCAACTAAGTTTTATTTAATATATTTGAACTATGTTTCATCAGAATAATGTGGAATCCGAGCGAGTATATTTCTTAGTAAGGGTGAACATCGGTTCGAAATTACCTGTTTTTAGTTAATGTGAATCCGATCTGATCTGAATAGATTTGAAGATTTTTAATTTCAATATAATTTGATGATATAATCAATCCGAATAGATTAGATTTTTGTATCAAATATTATGAAATTAATATTGAGATTTATTTATAAATTATTATTATATATAAGACACCACGTACATAAATTTAAATATTAAATAAATATTTTTGAAACAAATATTATTATTCATAATCACAACTAAAAAAATCAAAAGAATATGAAATATGTTTATACAATTATTACAATTATTATAAATATTTATATTTATTTTTAAGTTAAAATAATAATATAATATAATTATGGCATGTATAATATTTAAATATAACATATTATAAAATAAAAAATATATTTATTTATAATTTAATAGTAATTTGGGGATCGGATACAATATATTATAAAATCTGTCAATCTTATCCGAATGAGACCGAATTGTATAATTTTCAATCTGAATTCGATCAAACTATAAAATTTATCAATTTAATATTATTTGAATTTAAAAAATTGAATTAAATTTTTTAATTTAATTAAATTTATCGGATTATTTGTTAACTATTATTTCTGATGTTATTGACAAAGCTAGCTAATGTGATTTGAAATCATGTAGTGTAAGCTTTCTAGTACTTTTCTTTATGCATTATTTTTTTTCTTATTTTCTTCTAATAGATTAGAGTTCTTAAGTTTTTTTTTTCTCAATTTGAATCCCTGTGTAAGTTTTGAACTCATGTAGTGTAAGTTTTTTTTTTTTCTCAATTTGAATCACTTGTGAGCAGCAGTACAAATTGCTGCATGAGGTGGGCAATTTTGATTTGAGGAGATAGACTGAGGAATTGTTTTGTCGAATAATTCAAAAGATATTTTTTATATTTAAAAATAAAAAATAATTTTTAAAAGCATATTAAATTATTTGATCATGTTTTTAAGTTATTAGTTTTTAAAATAATGTGATCTTTGAAAAAAACAATTTGAGAACAACTTACACCTGTCCATAGATTGTAGTGTTCTCGAGAACATAATAAAAATACTGGAAATAGGGCTGAACTTATCTTAATTTATTAGTGTGAAATGCTTTTTGGTTTTATTCTACTTAATTTTGAAAATGGATTATTTTGACATTGTATGAATGATAATAATAAAAGTGGATGATTTTTTAATAGAGTTAATGAAAAATAATGTAAAAAAAATTCATCCTGTAAAAATTTAATAAATTTTAATTTTTTAAATATTAAACCTGTAATTGTTTATTTTTATTTAATTTAAATAAAAACTTAAAAATATATAAATTAAATTGTTAAAAAACTAAATAACATGTTTCAAAAACTATACAAATTGACAAAAACAAGATAAATATAATAAACATATAAAAATTAATACAATATTATTTAATATAAATAACAATAAATAGTTATATAATAATTTATTTTGTGATAAAGAATAATAAATTATACCGTATAAGAATTATAATCTTTTTAGAAATAATAATTAGGGTAGAATAATTCTATTTTTAAGAAATAATAATTAGGGTAGAATAATTCTATTAATAAAATTTATGAAAAAATGTTAAATTTTGAAATATAATACGTACAAATATTTTATGGAAAAGTCGAGGAAAGGAGCGTGACTCCGTCCGTGCTTAAACATTCAATGTTTTTTACAAGTCTACTTATCACGGACTCTTATTATAATTTTAGGTGAAATAACGAAACTTTATTAGATATATTTTTTGAATTTTATTATATTTATTGATAATATTTTATTATATTATTTAAATCTATTTATGAAATAATAACTCGACACGTGCAACATCTGAAATGATATAACTTTTACTATTTCACACAAAACTATACATTTTCGAATATACCCGATGAAATAATATTTTATTATTATTTTATATGATAATCCGACTTAAATACCAGACGACGCAATTTACGTAAATTGAGTAAGCAACTTAAAATAATGTAATTTTGTTTACTTAAAAGAGAAAAAAAATAAATACTTTATACACCCACGTTTCTGAATTTTTTATTATGTAATTTCTTTTTACCAATATATTTAATAAATAATAAATTTTAGTGTACCACACACTTAGTGTAAAGCTATAACTATATAAAATGAGCATTAGAAAAAAAAAATTACTTTGCTAAAAAATATATGTATATAAATAAATCCACTAAAATAAAATAAAAAAAATTATTTCTCTATCTCTTTATAAATTAATAAACAAATTTATTTT
Source organism: Hippophae rhamnoides (assembly GCA_033030585.1). Taxonomy (NCBI): domain Eukaryota; kingdom Viridiplantae; phylum Streptophyta; class Magnoliopsida; order Rosales; family Elaeagnaceae; genus Hippophae; species Hippophae rhamnoides. The sequence goes on along the minus strand of CM065437.1, from coordinate 20,406,462 downwards.
TAATTGAGCAATATTATTTTAAATTACTTCTAATCGAGTAGTTTATTTTAAATCATGAAGTTTAAAAAAAATTTGACCAAGCACCTTTATGCATGTTTTATTTATTTTGTTATTTTTTTAATTTTTTTCAAAACAGTTTGTGAAAAAAATGGCCAAACAAGCTCAATTTTTTCTGAAGTAACTGAAAATTGTTCTTCAATATTGATTTAAAATAATTTTAAAAAATAGTTTTAAAGTTAAATGACCAAACAGGTCATAATTATCTTAAATCAAGTAAGTTTTTGAACATGGAGCTTAACTTAATGATGAATAAGCATTCAATGATGTGGTCCTAATGTTTTCATGCATATTAATTTGTAATCTTAACTGGTATTTTGGGCTTTCTACTCAAAAACAACACTCAAAGGCTCAAAGCAACTGAAGATGAATTCAGAAATATAAATACATTTGCAGAATTTATCATCCTTAATAATTTACTCACTTTAGGGATCAATTTGAAAAGAGTGATCATTTTAACTTGTATGCAGGTCACAAACATGATAAGGATTTCAGTCCATAGCTACAACAAACCAATTCCGGCTATTCTGGAGATCCCTTCCAAGGATCATCCTTATGATCCAGCTCATGATTCAGTTCTTTCAAGAGTTAAGAACCTCTTCTTTGCTGAATCTATGGCATATCAGGAAGGCGTTAAGTATGTATGTTCATATGCTTTCCCTCAGGTTGCAAAGATGACAAGCCAATATTGCATGTTATTTTCCCCGTTGTTGACCTACATTAGATAAGGTAATATATTTTAAATTAAGGTATTAGTAAAAAACTCTATCGTAATTTTATAATAAATTAATAAAAACAATATCGTTTTCGGTGATTAATAACTTACTTGTAACAAATATTAAAATTATATTAATATCAATTTTATTTAAAAAAATTACTAAAATTTAAAATAAAATTAATTAAAAAAAAATACGTAAAATAAAAGAAATATATTGTTCAAATATCAAATTAATAAGAAGAAAACTTTTAAATAATTGATTTTAACTAATCACTCATTATGTTTTACTCAGTTAGTCAATTGAATTTAATTATCTCTATTAACAATCTCAAAAAAATATCCAAGAGTCTCTTTCGACAGTTAATTAAAAAGATTCTTGTTAATTAATTTACGTAAGAGTATGCAACTTAATAAAACAAGAAAACATTAAGACCAATGATTGTAATACTATATAGGTTTATACAAGTTTTTCTATCTCTATATTTATCTATGTTAAAATATTCTAAATCTATCTTATAATTTCTTCTTTCATAGTAAATCACAATACTAAAATCACTTAATTAATGATCAATTAATTAAAAACATTAAACTCAATAAACATAAAAAGAAAAAATTCGAATTAACGTATAAAATTAAATATAATTTAGAATTAAATTATATTTTTTTCTTATTATAAAAAAATTAATTCATTCTAAAAATTAAATTTAACTTAAATAAATCTAATATACTTTTACGAGAGTAATTAAAAAAAATTAACTCATAAAAATAATCTGTTTTCGCGTGAATGTGTTGCACTCCAATATGTTTTTTTTTTCTCTTTCCCACCGCGCCGCCTGTTCTTTTTTTTTTTTCTCAATTCTATGAAGGCAACTTTTTGTTTCTCATTATCCACTTTTTGTTTCCCTTTCTCCTCCTTTTAAATTTTTATTTAAATTATAAAAGTATTTATACTATTACTTCTAAAATTTTATAACTTTATTTTCTTGTAATCTATAATAAAAAATAAATAAAATTAAATTAAAATTAAAATTAATAAATGATAAATTATATAAATCATCATTAAATCGATTTCATCTTGAAATTAAATAAATCCAAAGGAAACAAATTTATCCGTTAGGATTTTCATCCAATTGAATCTAAATTTTGAGAAAAATGATTAATTATTTTTTCTTTTTATTTAATGATTTAGATAGAAGAATCGATAGAATTGTCAAATTTTCCGTGGATAAAATGCAAGTAAAATTTGAATTTTGCATTGATGGAAATAAGGAGGAAATTTTTTTTCTTGGAGTGGATCAAGGGATTACACTTCTCATCCCCTCGTAGAATCCTTGAATCTAAATGTTTTAGTGTTTTATATAAAAAAGATTTATACGTTTGCTTATGAAAAAAAGTATTATAATTAAAAGTATATGTTATTTTAATTATTTATCGATGATTAAAAATAAAAATTAATTGTATTTATAATTATACACTATAATTTAAATTTAAATTTATTTTATTTTTCAACCTAAAATTTATTAATTTAAAACTTATAATATATATTGTTATTTAATGAAAAATATTCGATCCTCCCCAAATTTTTGAAACTTGGAGGAAGAATCCAACCCGTTCCGTATACACTGAATGGAATGTCAAACTGTCTGGCGTACATTGATAGGACTAGTCGAGTCATGTTGCATAGTGGGGTTTATATTTATTTCCTTTACAGATAAGTGTGAGTCTGAGACTCATCACCATTTACTAAGACATGACAAATAAATTTTGGAAGTAAAGAGGCAACTTGCAAAAGTTTGAATCTAACCATGTTTTGGCATAATTTTATTCTGCATTACCATGGCCCTAGCTGTCGGCCCTCCTTTTTGGGATTCTTATGGATTGAAATTGCATTGTAATAATATATATTGATTCTAACTTAATATCTCATCTAGCCTAGTTCACAGCTAATCGAAACGAACCGTAATTGTTATTTCATATTCAGTTTTTCTCCGAAATCGTCCCCATTTTCGAAATTTATCGGTTAAAAACCGAACCGTCGGTTCGGATAACCGCGGATAACCGAATCCGCGGTTTTTTTGCCATCCCTATCCTAGCCTAGTTCACAGCTAAAATTAAAGAAACATAATTAGCAAGTTATGTATTTTCTCCTTGAGGATAAGATTCCATCAAATCTCAAACTACTAATTGAGGTTATCAATTTAGTCCCTCATTGTTTAAGTGACAAACACTAGAGTTATTTATTATACATGGGTTCTCTTTTCATAATTGATCAAAAATATGGATGAAAAAAAAATATATATTATATATTAAGTAACTCGATTTTAAAAAATAATTATACATATTTAAACTATATATGTTTTGTGATTTTTATATCCAAATAATATCCTATCGAATTACTCGATAAGAATAATTTTAGATTATAATATTCAAATAAGTGAACTAATAACATGATTCTATTTTTTTTAAAGAAAAAATACTAAATTTTATTTGTGAAAAATTACGTTATGGTGTAAGATTGGTCAGAATTCTAATTAGTTAATTCATTATAACTCATCTCAAAATTTGTTACACAAGCATTGGTATTGATATAATTTGATCATTTGTTTTAAATAAAAAGTTTTTTTTTTTATATATAAGAAATTAACTATTATTTGCTAGGAAAGAAGACAATTATGTCACTAGATGTAATTGTCTGATCTATAATGCTTCAACCTCCACATCATGTTTCTCTTTCTTATTAAGAAAAATGACATTGTTTTCATTTCATATAATTATGAATGTTTGAATACATTTATTAATAAAATTATAAGGTATTATTTGAGATTTATTTCAAAATTGATATACATAGTCTTAAAAAAAATGATTATGTTCTAAGATTCCATCCTATCAAAAATAAAAATGAAAGAATTAAAAAAAATTATGTTTCACCTAACAGTATTTTGGATTCTCCTGAAAAAAAATTATGTTTAGTGCAAAAAAAAAACACACTTTTTTATTTTATTTTTTAGGTTGAAATGTTTAATTTATTGGTGTGCACAACCACAAAAATATATTTTTAATATTTTATTTAAAAAAAAATAGAAAAAAAGGTTTTTATATAAATGGGAACAAGAAGAACGAAGTTATGTTTTTTTATTTATTTAATGTTTAAGTGTCTTAAAAGCAAAACAATTAATGTGTCACATAAACTAGTGTGGGCCTTGTGTCGGTAGTAATCCACTCTCGTCAATGATCTACCGCTTCTCGCTTTAATCCAACTATTGAGATAATGAAGCGTTGGGATCCACTTGAAAATAATTACCTTTTCCTATAAACAAACAAACCAATTTATCAATAAAATAATAGATGAAAAACCTATTCTTAATGGAGTCTATTTGAAACAATAACACTATAATCTTCTAGTTCATGGAGTGTGTTTGAAACAATAACACTATAGTTACATTTGGGATCATATTTTGATTAAAATTTTAATTTTTTAAAATCGTAAAAATAAAATCGAGTTATAAAATAACTCAAAAATTAATTTAATTAAAGAATATTTATCTTTAAAATAAACTATTTACGTATTTTCAACTATTTGAATTTACACATAGATGAAAAATAAAGGATTTTTGTCTAAAATGACCGTATTAATTATAATAGTTTAAAAAAAGACGTATTTATAATTTAATTTAAAAAAAGGAAAAAATAAACCTATAGTACCGATATTCAATAATTATATCAATTTTTCTCTCTCCTTTTTCACGTTCTCACTTTTATTTCCTTCCCATACGTAAAAACCCATTTTTTCTCTTCTTTTTTCCTATTTTCTTCTTCTTTCTTTTTCTCTACCTTTCTCTCTCTCTCTTTCTTCACGCTCTCACCTTTCTTTTTTTTTCTTTTTTTTCATTTTCTTCTTCTTTCTCCTTCTCCACGCTCAAAAACCCAATTTTCTCTTCTATTTTTCCATTTTCTTCTTCTTCTCTTTCTCTATACTCTTTCCATTTATGTTCTCTGATTTTCTATCTATTTCTTCATTACAAGCGGAATATTTCCAAAATAAGGTTAGTGGTATTAATTATATGAGTTGTGTAAATTATTATTGGTTTTATTAGCATGTAAATATTGAATTTTTTTCTAGATTTATAAACCTTTGGGGAGCTGTTAGGTTGAGAAATTTTTGAAAATTTTCCAACTATTTGGATGATTGTTTTTCTCCAAAATTGATTTGGGGTTATTTAATGAGATTTTTAATTGAAAAAAATATATTATCTATTATCCTAATTAATCAAAAATATAATTAAAAAATTGTATTATCTATGAAAATGTTTTAGAGAGGGTCTTAAAGATTAATATGATAATAATAAAAGTACTAGATTCTTCGTTTTGGGTTCAAATGAAGAAATTGAAAAATATACTAGTTGTGACTTGTGAGAAGAAAAAGAGTTAATAGTCATTTGTTTCTTTCGTTCATTCCATGTAGTATAGATTATACATATTTTTGCATTTATATATCTTATTATTAAATTATCAAAATTAGACAGTTTATAAATTTAATAATAAAAATATTATTATAAAATTTTCTCCATGTATTAGGCCTTAATATTTTACAAAGTGTTAATTAATAAACTAATTTAATTTCAAGTATTGATGTATTATTATTTGATAATTTTTCTTATACCTTCTAGAGAATGGATGGTATTAGTATTCTAATAATTTACGGTGGTAAGTAGTCGAAGAATGATGACAAAGAAGTATATCGAGGAGGTGAAGGTTCGGTGATAAGGATCAAAAAGGAATTTATGTATAATGACCTTAAAGATAAATTGTTTCAAAAGTTGAAGATCGATAAGTACAAGTATGAAATTTCAGTGAAATACTTCTATAAGAATGATTTGACACTACCTACTATTTTAATAGGCGATGACGAAGATCTTGATGAGTTTTTTAACCTTCATGTTCAAGATAATCAAAGCAAGGTTGTTGTATATGTTACAAAAAATGAGATAAGATCTGTAGATACACATCATTCTATTTGTTGTGAAGAACTTGTTAATTTTGGAAATGGTCATGTAAGTTACGACAATATTTTTGAGAGTATGGGTGATGCACGAAGTGTTGATCATTCTTCAAATCCTAATGAATTTATTGGTAATGCTCTTAGGAACAAGAGTGATGTAAACGAGAATTGTACAACTACATTAGTGCAACCTTGTAATAATATTATTTCATCAATCACTTCTAAGCTAATTGTAGGAGTTGATTCTGAAAATGATTTATTTCAATCTCAAGAAACAACTTTAGTTCGGTGCAGTAATAAAGTATTGTCTAATCGACTATGTACACCCATAGATATTTTTTCAAATGGTGATGTTGGTTCTTCAGTGCCATATGTAGAGCTTGATTTGAAGGTTGATCAAGTATTTGATAATAAGATAGATTTCACTACACATGTCGGGCTTCATACCATAAGAAATAGATTTGAGACGAGGACACTGACAAGTAAGAAATACCGTGTAGTGATAAAATGCATTCAAGCTAATTGTACTTGGATGATTAGATGTAATAAGATCACTGGATCAAATTGATTCAGGGTAAAACAGTTTGAATCAAGACATACTTATGATCCTAATAAGTACATGAGGAAAAATAGGACCGCGACCTCAAGAGTGATATCAAATGCTATTAAGATGAAACTGGTGCGACCTGGAAAAGTTTATAAGCCAAAAGATATTATTGATGATTGTTAGAATGAGTTTGGGATTGATATTGGTTACACCGCAGCATACAGGTCTAAAGAAAAAGCTCTTAAATTGCTACGGGGCACTGAAGATGAATCTTTCCTCAAACTCCTTTCCTACTGTCATGTTCTAAAGGAAAGAAATCCTAGAAGCGTCACACATATTGAAGTTGACCATTCAGGAAGATTTAAGTATTTTTTTCATGGCACTAGGTCCATATATTAGAGGATTCTTATCCTACATAAGACATGTAATTATAGTTGATGGTGCATTTCTTACCGGTAGGTATGCTGGGACATTATTTGTAGCAAATGGTTTTGATGGAAATAACAATATATATCCAATCTCCATTGGGGTTGGAGATTCAAAGAATAATGATACTTTGGAATGGTTTTTGTTAAAACTATCATCTGTAGTTGGGCACGTTGAAGACCTTGTTATTATTTCGGATAGACATCAAAGTATTATTCAAGCTGTTCCGAAAGCATTTCCTAATGCAATGCATGGTTATTGTGCATTTCACATGGAGATGAATTTAAATCACAAATTTAAGAACCGTGACATTATACCTTTGTTCATATGTTGCTCAAGAGCTTATATAAAGGGTGAGTTTGACAAGTACATGGGGGATTTGAGAGAGATTGATCCTTTGATAGAGAAGTACTTATTGGAAGCAGGTAAAGAGAAGTGGTCAAGATATCATTTCCCAAGAAATAGGTACGGGATAATGACCACCAATGGTTCTAAATCTTTTAATAATGTAATGAAATCGGCATGTGAATTACCCATAACTATGCTTGTTGAGTATTACCGCAGCAAAATATAACAATGGTTTGTGGAACGTAGGGAGGTTGGAATGAGATGGGGAACTCGATTCCTTACAGATGAAGTTCAATCAATCATGCGTGCAAATCACTTTAAGTCGTTAAGGTACATGGTTTTCAGAATTAATGCATATGTTTTCCAGGTAAATGATTCATTCACCAATTGTTATCCTATTGTCATGTTTATCTATTTGCATTGTTTTTGTTAAATATCTATATAATCTTACTTTTTATTACATATATTATGTACTAACGCTGACACTTTGAACCCTCTTAGGTTATACACGGTGACAACAGTGACGATGTGGATCTACTTAATAAAATTTGTAGTTGTAGGGAGTTTGATGTTCACAAGATCCCATGTTGTCATGCCATTGCAGCTGCCCGGTTTCAAGATGTTGATGTGCATTCTTTCGTTGATAATAAGTACACCGTAAATTGTTATATTACAGCATATGCTGAGTCCATTTTTCCGGCAACTGATAATGGTGAGTGGACCATTCCACCAAAGATAATGGACCTAGTTAAACTTCCTCCTAATACTAAGAGGAAGTGTGGAAGACCACGAAAGCGACGCATACGTTCACGTGGAGAGGTAATTAAGAAGGCCATATTGTGCAGTAGGTGTGGAAGGGGTGGTCATAACACAAGGACTTGTAGTCAGTTCCTTCATATGATTGTTGAACCTTCTTTGTTTTTTCACCCTTAAACATTATTGAGATATATGCAAGATATTCTTTTTATTTATCTATCGTCTTTTTGTAAACATTATTATATGATGATATAATAAATATTATATTTTTTATTTACCAAAATATGTCATGTTATTTGTATATTCTCAAATAGAACTGATATTGCAGGACATATATTGTAGGTGAATAAAATTATAAATTTTTAAATATAAATTTTTAGGTTGTTTTTATTATAATAAGATAAAAAATTAATGTTTATAAAATTTTACAAAATAGTTATGTAAGTTATAGTTTATTAAAAAAATTATAATTTTTATATTTTATGTAATTTAGTATTCTTTATTATACCATGTATAAATATATAAATATTCATTATTATACATACTATATACTTAATATTGTTATAATCTATTTTTTATGTATTTATTAATTTATATTGTTTAATTTCTAAATTATTTTATCAATTTATATAGATTTGAAACTATATTATTCAAGTTGGTAAATAAATTTAAAAATATTAAAAGTTAAAAATACTACACAAAAATTAATTCTTAAATTACAAGTTAAATTTTAACTCTTTTTAAACAATAACACAAATACTCTTTTTTTTAATATTATATGGGATATATTCATTTTGGAAAAAATCCCAAACATAAAATACTTAATTAAGTGTATAATAAATTATAAAATATTAAACCAGGATGGACTGCCTTATATGCTAAAATTAAGTGATGATACTTAAAACTCCGTGTTATTTCTACAAGTAACTAAACATTATCTCGTTGAATAATAATAATAATAATAATAATAATAATAATAATAAATACTTATAAGTGGTGTCTTAACAAAAGCAAAATATATTGATGGCAACTTTAGATGGGGGATCTGCTGCAAGAAAAATTAGATTAAAAATAACTTCGAAATTTTGTACATATTATAAATTTAAATTTTCTATAATTAATAACAGTTGTATTTTTATAATATATAATTAATAACCAAAAATCTATATACTGAAGTAGTTTTGAAGCTCCCTTGATGTTAAATAAAATTAATTGCATTGCTCTAAGCATATGATTAATCTAAAAAAAAAATATTTTCCATGCATAATTAGTAGCATATCTAGGATTAGAGATCATGATTAACACTTAAAAAATAATAACAAATATTTAGTTGTTATTATTTGTTTATCGTAAATAAAAATACTATATGTATCTTATATGAGTATAAATATGTTTAAATTATTAAATTTATAATATGATTTTAAGTGTTTAAAAGTCTAATTATTAAAATATTGATATATTATATCAATTTTTAGCCGTAATCGTAGATCTATAACTATAGTTATAAAAGCTTAAACTTAAGTAAAAGAGACCATATACTCTTATATATGGTTTCTGTTTTTAACCGTAACCAAAGGCATCATTTGGTTACGGTATAATAAAAGATAGTGACTATATACTTACCATTTAGTCACGATCTTATGAAAAATCGTGACTTATTATATGTTTATGGTCAAAGTTATAATGTTAAATCGTGATCATATCTTCATATTTGGTCTCGGTTATATGAAAATCATGACATTTTATCTTTATATTTGGTCTCGATTATACAAAAATTGTGACATTTTCTTCATATTTGGTCTTGGTTACACTAAAATCGTGATATTTTCTCTTCATATTTAGTCTCGATTTAAATTAAAACCGTAACATTTTATCTTCATATTTGGTCTCGTTTTACACTAAAATTGTGACCTTTTATCTTCATATTTGGTCTCAATTTAAACTAAAATTGTACCCATATATATCTCAATTAACCACATTATACTAATTTTTATTATTCAATAAATTTAAATACCTATTTTTCAATATAAATTATAATAAATTTATCAATTACAATATTAAAAGTTAATATTATATTAAAATTAAGAGTACAATTATATTTGAGAGTTTATATATCAAAAAATTATAAATATTATTAGCCAATTAAAGTGTTCCAAAGTATTAAATGCATGCTTAAATTTTACTCATAACATTAGTAATCAAATTGTCCATAATCTAAATCAATTTAACAAAAAACTAATTAAGAATGTATAATTGGTCTAACTAGGTATCGCTGTAAGAACTTATTTATGAATTCTACCCACTCATTTCGTATTTCATAAATTTCACAATTGGTGTAAGTTCCTTCATGATTAAGCTACAATATACACACATTTTAAATTATTGTTATACCTCAAAAGAATTTTTACAAAGCTTTGATGCTAATTCTGTTGTTGAAAAACCTTCAAATGGATTTACATTTTCATTTATTGAATCAAAAACTAGAAATCTACAAAAGCATAGCTAGTTCTTCTCATAAAGAGAAGAACTTTAAAACTAAAAAAAATAAGAAAACTATGAACTAGAGAGAGAAAGAGAAGAGATTTTTGATTTTGAGGAAATTTTAGGCATGATTTTTACAATGGGATAGATGTTCATTTTATAGATGAGGAAAAAGCAAAAGCAAAAGTGGAAAAATATCTCAAAAATTATTTTGGACGCATTTGGACATGTTAGCATGCATGTGGAAGCAAGATTTATGGTAGAAAAGGTTGGTGCATGCGAGATTCAATACGGGTGTGTGTTGGATGTATACTGACTGTGCGCGTAGGTGTGGGCATGTGCTAAGCATGTGTTGGCTGCACGCGGTCTTGTGTTGGCTATGCACAAAACTTAACATTTTTTATTCATTTTGTCAAATTTTCCAATTTTTTGTCTTTTCTTCATTTTTTCCTCAACATTTTTGTGATGTATTACCTCCAGTATTTTTCTTCGAATATTTAAGTTAATTTTGAAAAAAATACCTGAAAAATAATAAAATATTTGTGATTCTAAAAAGACAATGGTGTTTTTTAAGTAGTCATCACTTAACTAGCAAGTTGTAAATTAAAAAATAAAATTAACTTCCTCGATCACACCAAGTTGGCTTATAATCATTACGCGCGCACGCGCGCACGCACATACACACACAAATATATATATATTAAATTATCAACTTCTTCAACATTAGTATCATTCAAGTTAGGTATATTGTTTGTAAAAGATTCATGATTAGACAAAATTTCATTTAATTCTTCATCTTTGTGATAAAACTCTCGCTTAACTAGTATCAACATAACTGACCACTTTGTGCCTATAGAATCTTGTTCATAGAATACTTGGTTTGCATAGAAAGCCAAAATGAATGAGTCATCTCGATGACCTATCTTACCAAGGTCAACAAGAATATATCCTAAATCATGCTTACAATTTGCATTACGATTATCCTTAAACCAGTCACATAAGAATATTCGAACATGAAACAATGGTATTCTAACTCCCAAACTTTTTGAATAATACGTTCTTTCAGATAATACTAGGTCCTTATCCTGAGAACTTTCAAATTACCAAGTTTAAGCATTTAACATAACTCCATTATTTTGATTAACATGAATTGCATCTCTTATCTTTGTTTTAAATCGAAAACCATTTATACCATATCCAAGGTACTTAATAACTTCATACCAAGGCCTATTTGCTATCCACCTTATAGTTTTCATGATGGAATTATTGGGGATATTTAACATATCCAGAACCTTATCTATAAACCAATAAACAAAGTTGCGATTGTGTTCATCTTGAAACCACTTTTCCCTCTTCATCATGCTATGAGGATCTACCTTTAACATATCCATATACATCCTATTAATTAAGAATAATGTGAGTAAAAATATGAAAATATAATTTAAGTAATTATGAAATGTATAATAAATGACACCACTTCTACTTATGTATGGTTCAATCTCATCATTGTTTGCACACACCAAATAATGGCTTTATTCCCATTGAATTTGTATGATAATTTCAATGGAACCGAAACTTATTGGTTCACCAATATCCTATAAACCTCCACCTAATGAAAACATGAGGCAATAAATTCCAATTATAATTACACTAGATAGGTACTCAGAGCAAAACTATATAGCTTTTTTTGCAATATAACACTCAACTATGCACCCCTCTAGTTGATTGCAACTACGAACATAACCTTTCAAAAAATTCATGAATCTTTCAAATGAATACATCCATGGCATGTATACAGGACCATATAATTGAACTTTTCTAACAAGGTGAATAGTTAAGTGAATCATGATGTAAAAAAATGAGGGTGGAAAATATTTTTTAAGTACAATGTCTCAACAAGTTCAACTTAGAGTTTATGTAGCTCAGCTTCTATAATTATCTTCTCGCAAATGGAATTAAAGAAAAAGTAAAGATGAGTGATTTCATGACAAATATGATTTAGGAGAATTAATCTAATTATCATCGACAATAATTGTTGCATAAGAGCATGGCAATCATTTGATTTTAAACCATATAGCTGTAAGTCTTGCATTGGTATTAAGTTTTTGACATTTGATGAGTAACCCTCGGGAACTTTTAGTCCCAATAAATACTTACAAAATTTCATCTTCTAATCCTTAGAAATTGTAAAACAAGCAAAAGGAAACTTGACCCGTGAACCCTTGTTAATTGGTGCTAATTCTTTTCTAATTCCCAACTCTTTAGATCCAAATGTGTAGCAATATCATCCTTTGTTTTAAAAGGATTATCAAGAAGTGTTTCTATTAGACTATCATATACATTCTTTTCTATGTGCATCACATCTAACATATGGTATACATGTAATGATTGCCAATAAGGCAACTTCCAAAAGATTGACATATTTTTCCAACATTTGTCACAATTGTCATTTTTTGTCTTCTTCTTTGCAAATTATTTTAAATTTTCTTTTGCCTAGTCTTCCTTTTTATTTTTCTTTTCTTTTTTCTCTTACTTTTTGTTGTAATTTGGTCGTTGCTTTCAATACTAACTTCCATTTTTTCAACTTCTTGAATGACATACCCTATAAATTTTATAACACTTCTTCTCCCTGTAAAGGTATTGGAGTATCTTCTTCTTCATTCTCACTCATAACTTTCTTTCGAGATTGAAACTTATGCATTTTTGGTAAGAATAGGGTATGTCTAGTTTAATGAAATATTTTTTTAAATGTAATAGATATTGAGCATAGATTTTCTAACTGAATATTGAACATACATTGTACCACTTAGTCACATATCTGCACAAATTTTCGTAAGTCAAAAAATATTTTTTTGCCCACGGTATCACTGTTTTAAGATTAAAGTATTTTTCTTTGTATGAGTTGTACACATCGATTCCTTCATCCTAAAGTATCTTTAAGTCATCAATAAGAGGCTCCAAGTATACATCAATGTCATTAACTAGTTATTTTGGTCATAAATTAACATGGAAAGCATTATAAACTTCATTTTCATGCATAATCAATGAGGAAGGTTATATGTGATAGTAATGATCGGCCAAAAATTGTATCTATTACTTAGGTTGCTATAAGGGTTGATCAAGTCAGTTGCAATAGCAAGACGTAAGTTCCTAGGCTTTGACCCAAAATCTAGTCACTTTTCATCTATTACCTTCCAACACGAAAAATCTATTCGATGATGAAAGTACCATCCATCTATTTGTTATCAACATCTCTAATGTCTCCTTACTTTTAAACATTCTTTTAAAATGAGGTATTGGCAAAGTATTAAAGCACTTTAGCCTACACTCATTCTTTTACTTCATTTCCATTTGATGTAGGCTTTTGCCTTAAAGTTCCATACTCTGGACATTGAGTATCATTTTAGTATTGTTTTCTATAAAGGATACAACTATTTGCATAAGTGTGAATCTTCACATACTTCATACCAAACTTACTCAATGTCTTTTTCACTTCATATGTAGAAATAGGCAACTCATTTATCTTTAGGAGCATTTTATGATTTAACTTTAATATATTGGTGAGTCCAATGTCAGAGAAGTCATGTTTTTCTTTAAGGATGTATAAATTTATCATTGTAAATAATAGTAAAATTTGTACAATCGAAATAAAGCAGCTTTTTTGCATCTTCAATTTTTTGAAATTCTATGTTTATGCAGTCATTGCAAGGGTATCAAATAAATTCATCGTCTATGGCATTGATCCAAGCAAAACTCACACATGACATTAGGATTATGATTCCTAGAAGATGGATTTGATACTAGTCTAGGAGGTATGGGTGTAACCAACTTTACTGCTAGCAGCTACAGAAGCATTTGTGATAAGATATAGGAAAACACTTCTACTTATTCCAAATACTTTTGTGAAAATCTTGGCTTTAAACATTTCCAAAGATTTATTCATTTTAAATGATACAATACAATACATGTTATAATCTAAAAAGTAATATATGTATGTATTTGACATGCCAAATTCTTATAGTTCTATTATATACAATAGCAAATAATTAAACATTCCATATGACATGTATGGAAATGGACTTTGTCATGTAAAAACAGATTAAGATCCTTAGCTAAATTTTGTTTCCATTTGTTTGATTTTATCACTTGGATCGAATCAAAGCCACATTGGCTCCAAGTATCAATCATGTTTGATTCTATGTTAAAAAAAAGAAAGTTAGTCTTGATTTGATTATTATTTTTTTATATTAGGAATGTTTTACTAAAGATAACTTACTATCTTAAACCCCTAAAAATGACAAATTTCAAGTATCTTGTTTAACTTAGCCAGTCAATAAAATCATTAGATAAGGAATACATTAAACAAAAAGATAAAACAAAGTGCATTAAGAGAGCAAAGTTTCAGATAGATTATAACAATTGATGGTAGAGGGAAAAAGTTTACGTTGACAACTCCAAATAATAAAAAAAAACTTTTGTATCTAATCCAAATGTTTATTGGCAAGAGATTTAGATGAGTTATAATGCATAGAATTCGACATCAATGTTTTCATTCACTACAAAAGAAGAAATGTTAGAAGGTAGACTCACATTAGATAGAAACAAAGTTACATATTCATAAATATTTTATGAACCCAAACTTGTCATCTCAAGAGAGCAATATAGAAGGCAAAGATCCAAATCTATATATTTAGAGTAAAAAAACAAACACAAAATATATGTAGAAGTCATTGATAGAGATGTAGGTATGCTTTAAAATCAATATCATATGTATTTATTATAATTACAATTGTTTTTAAAAGAATATAAATAAATTTTTAATATTAAATTTCGTAATAATAAATCTTTAAAATTAAGAACGAAAGCATTTTATAAATATTATATCTATAATTTTATTTATAAAAAAATTAAAATGGAGCATGTAGCAATCCTCGTGACTCTAACCCTCCCCTACGCATGAATATTCCAAAACAAGGAAGAAAAAATATGTTTAAAATGTGCTAAAAATGTCTAAATACATATCCAATTGGGACCCTCAGGATCCACTAGGCACCTGAAAAGAAAAGAAAATAAAAAAAAATTCCAACAGTCACTCTTGACCTAAAAAATGATCCACAAGGCACTTAATAGAAAAAAGGAAAAAATAAAATTAAAAACCCACTTGGCATATCTTTTTCGACCAATAGGAATTTGCTATTTCCGCAATTGTGATCTTATTGGGAGGAAAATCTACATATCACAGTATTATCTATTTTTATTCTGTTTATATTTAAAAATAAATTAATTTTTTTTATTAATTATTATAAATTTTATTTATAAATATTAATAAAAAAATAAATACAATCAATAAATTACAATCCCACCAAAAGCGCACACATATATATTCCCTATATATATATATATATTAAACCGGACCCACGAATACACAAAAAGAATCCATCCTTAAAAATTCATATTTCATTTGCGGATAAAATCCAAAAGCACGAGGTCGGAAAGAGGGTGAAAGAAAACAGAGTTTTATAGAGAGAAAAATGGATAGGATGTTCTCTGTGGAGGAAACCTCCGATCAGTTTTGGTCACCACCTCCAAACACCGCACTGGACGAATTATCGAAAATGAACCGTAGTGCATCAGAGTGGTCTTTCCAGCGTTTTCTTCAAGAGGCCTCTGCTTCACAAAACTCTTTGCTACCTCTTCGTCCTTCTTCTTATTCTTCTTCTTCAATTGCTGATCAAAAAGATGTCGTTGAATCCAAATCCACTAACATTGATCTCAATATTAATAACGATTCTGTTACAACGGCATCGTTTTCCGTTACTCCTCCTAATGTTCCCATTGATTCGGAGGAGTACCAGGCTTTTCTCAAGAGCAAACTTCATCTCGCTTGTGCTGCTGTGGCTTCTCGGGTAAAATTATGACTCTTTTTTCTTTATCTTTTGATGTTTTTTCTGTAAACGAAATATGTAATTGTTTTTCTATCACAAATGGTGAGGCGATATTAGCAATTAAGTAAAGATTTTATCTATCACAAATGGTGAGGCGAAAATGTGTTATTATTCGTACTTCATTGAGAATAACCTAAAATTTGGGATTGATTTAGAGGGATACACAAATAGTCAAATACAAGGATGGTTTGGTTTTTGTCCAACTAAAGTTTTCAAAAATATTATATCTTACATTCTTATGTTTATGGTAAGAGTAGCGCTAGATATCACAACTTTTGAAATAATGCTGAGAACATGACTTATGATGACTACTCTATTTTAACCATTCAAATCATGAAATTAAAAGGAAATAAATATGTAAATAAAGATCATGATAGAGTCATGACACACCATATGACTCTAAAAATCGTATTCTCAATTATTTTCCCAAATTTTGTGATTTCATAAATGAGCTAGCGTGATGAGATGGGCCACTAACTTAACAGGGTGCCCACATAGGTTTTATTTTGGCCATTTAAAATCTTGATAACTTATCTGCGAGGATCATAAAGTTTTGGTAAATAGCATTTTAGTTAGACAATGCCAAATCATCATCATCATAAAGAATAAAGATAGCTTCAGCTAAAATCTTCCCCGGCCATGGCAGTGTGGAATCAATTTATTGAATGTGGTAAAATCTTGACCTTCTTGGGAAATCATCCCTCAGAGTTGCACAATTGCTGTATTTGGCTTGATTTTGTGAAACTGGAATTCATTGAAGTAAATAGTGATGACTCCTTTATTATACAATTAGAAAGTAGAAACTCCTTTTTATGCTAAAAGAAAATTTGCACCGGTCACTTTATTTTTATAACTGTGAAACCGTACTCATTTTACTTTACTTTAATGTACTTTAATATCTTATTATTATATTTATAAATAATTTTGTTATTTTTGGTTAATTTTAATGATTTTATTTTTTTTAATTTTTTGAAACATTTTATTGTTTAAACATCTATCGGCCTGATGTTGAGATGGTTGAATTTGACCCAATTTAAATTTTTCTACTAAACAATTATCTAAAAAAATCAAAATTGGAAAGAAACTTAAATACAACATTGAAGTAACTAAAGGGTACTAATATTAAGAAAAGTGACTAATTGGATTAATTTGAAAAATAAAATTATGAAAATGCTATGTTATTTTATGCTGAAAACCTAAGATTTTTGTATCCGTTTAGATTTTATCTGATAAAGTTCTAAACAAAGAAAAATGAGAGTAAAAGAGAAGCATTATAGGTTATAGCTATCGTTGTGTCTATTAACTCAATCATTCTGATCTGTTGACTATGAATAGTAAATTTGTATTATTTTAGCTTGTGGTATTCATGCTAGGATAACGCTTAATATGTTAATATTTTCTCAAAAGACACTATTTTTTTTTAAATTTCTTATTTATTTAGGATTGGCTAGATCTACTATACGTTTATATTCTAAAATTTTGCTCAATACGAATCATATATGATCATCTTTCGTTCTGTTTTTGTGTAGGGATCATTGGCCACAGTTGAAGACTATGTTGCCCTACCTGACTCTGTGTCACAGGCTTTTAATACTTCACAATTGGGAACTCAAACCCCTTGCAAAGGTTCATACCAATCTTGAATCTTCGTTTGTGTGAAAAGGGCTCCATAATTGTATTAAGGATGTATTGCATTACACAATACACATGGTTTCACATTCTTATCCTCTGAAAATATTTTCTTTCTAAGAACAAAGATGAAGATTGATTTTTTTTTTTTTGGGTTTTAACATGAAGGCTAAACGTTTATGATTTTGTTTTGATGATTAAGTGGTGTCACCTGCCTGCTTTTTCGTTTCTTTTTATAATTTATGACCTTGTTAGGCTACACAATTCTGATGTGGTTTTATCTTATATTGATAATCAAAACAAAAGCTTTTCATATTCAAAGGGAGAAAATTATATAAGCCCGTAAAGGTAGACGGCTAACTTTGCAGCCTTTGTTACTGAAAGCACCATCTATCTCTCTCACACACACGTACTCTCTCTCTTTTGAATTAGTCATTTCTATGGAGCAGAACATGCATGGTTGGTAAATGGTAATAAGGTCATGCGACAAAGTTATCATAATTTTTGTCTCTCCTTGCCCATGTATGTAGGAGCTGCATATGATTCATCCCGGCCGCAAGAAAAGGACGCCAATGGATCACTTGGAATGCAAAAGAAATCTGGAGTTTCTGTAAGATCCACAACCAGTGGATCTTCTAAAGGGCAGACAGATGATGAGGAAGTTGAAGGAGGAATTGAGAATTTGAAACCCACTGATGCAAAACGTGTAAGGAGGTAACCATGTTAGTATTGTGAAAAAAATGTGTCAGTCTTCTAGGTTTATATACATTCAAGATGGACATGATGCAATGTATACTGTTAGTTTAGGTGCATATTGATGCATGAGAGATCAATCTTACAAATCCATATATGGGATCCTTTTCATATCATCATTACTATATTTTAAAACATGTTACTTCATTGTCTTACATTGATACGTATGCTACATTTCAGAATGCTATCTAATAGAGAGTCAGCTAGACGCTCTAGAAGAAGGAAGCAGGCCCATTTGACTGAGCTTGAGACACAGGTTTCATTCAACCATTGTCCTATTTTTTGCATATTGCTATCGAGAGTTTTTGCCAACTTTAGCACTCTTTATAGGTTTCTCAATTAAGAGTCGAGAACTCTTCCCTATTAAAGCGTCTCACTGATATAAGTCAAAAGTACAATGATGCTGCTGTTGACAATAGAGTCCTAAAAGCTGATGTTGAAACATTGAGAACAAAGGTAGAAAAGGGACAAATTTTTCTTTGTATTGTGCTAATTAAGAAGTAAATATTCTGTCCAAGTTAAATATGAAACATGTATATATACATTTTACATTTCATATGTATGATTATATTTCCAGGTAAATATGGCTGAGGAGACAATTAAAAGAATAACTGGATCAAACCCAAATTACTATGCCATCCCGGATATAACTTCGATCAGTATTCAACCATTTGAAAGAAGTCCTTCCGACACATCGACAGATTCTGCAGTTCCAGTGCAAGACGACCCAAATAATCACTTCTATCAACCTATTTCTAGCAACCCTTTACCTTCTAACGACCAAAGAGCCAACAGTTGTTTAACAGAGGCATATTCAGTTGATAATATGCGACAGAATTCTGAACCAGCAACAGCAACACGTGTTAATAAAATAGGAAGAGCAGCTTCATTGCAAAGAGTAGCTAGTTTAGAGCATTTGCAGAAAAGGATCCGTGGGGAACAATATCCTTGTGGACAGTAGATCAATAGAGACCCATAGAAACAGAATCAGCAACCGTGTATAAAAGTTTAGTTAAACAATTGGAAAAAGTGTTGGAATATTAGACCATTGAACGCAGTATAATACTACTAGGTGTTATTTTTGTTGTTTTAAGTTTGAAAATTATATTTTTTTTTGTTAATTTTTATAACAGTAAACATGGAAGAAAATTGACAAGAAATAGTAAGTCAAGTCTTTATGTTTGTACGGATGCTCTCTGTTTTAAACATCTTGGTTTAGATTATTCTAATTCTATATTTCTTTTGTTTGTTCAACTTTAACTTTTGATTGAATTAATTTGTGGTTAGTTAATTAGATAGGAAAAAAAGGATCATATGAGAGAATCAAGTTCATTGAGGGATCGATCATGACAAGCCAATATCGAGACTTCTGAAAGATTGATCAAATTCCAAACCCTCATTTTTTTTTAATTGCTAGTTTAAAACATTTCCAGTTGGAAATTTTATTTGTCAATGTTTGCAATAATGTATTATATTGGTAATGATTATCATGATAAAATCTTCTTCAAGGTTTTATATATAGGGTTGATGAAACCAAATATGGATTTTTTTTAATTATTTTAAACGATATGGTACAATTTAAAATTAATTCTTATTAAAATGTTAGGGGAAAAATTTGTTTGCTAAACACTTAACATCACTAATGTTAAATGTAATTCACAAATTAATAATTGTTATATAGAAGACTACAAGAAAATAATTTTGTTAGTACAAATAGTCAGTTCATATTTTGTCCGAAATAAGAATAAGGAACCAAAAAATATTTAAAAAAACCACAAAACTAACCCTAAAATTTATGACATTAAGAATAGCATCCCTAATATTAATTCATACACATCTCAACTCAACTCAAAATAAGGGTGATATTTTTGTTATTATGAGTTTTAAAGGTGTTATTTTAAGTAATTTTTCAAAAATTATTTGTAATCACAAAATTTGTAATTAGAAAAATAGTATTACTTATATTTAACTCATATATTTTTTCAATTAAAAATAGTCTAATACATCCAAAGTTATTCAAATTTTATTACTGTCATTTAAATCCATTCAATAATAGATGGGGTCCAATTAATTGAATGCGATCCAATTGTAACATATTCAATATTATTAGAATATTATTTTTATTGTTATAAGTTTTAGGATTTTTTTTTATAATTTCCTAAAATTATTTATCCATCACTTTGTTCAAAAACGAGAGTTGCAAAACTTTAAATGGAAGCTGAAAATATTGTCAATTCTTTTATAGAAATATGATGGATATCCTTGGACGGATAATACTCCAAATAATGCGGCACAAGAGGTCACACACATATAATATTAAAGTTTCATTTATGATGAAGTAACTCTTTTATTTACTAATTAATCTTATCCTTTGAACTTTGTTAGGGAAGAAGGAACGAAGTTTTGTTTTATCTTAACATTATAGGATCTGTGGTATGCTTCCTGTTTTAGTTGTCTCATTAAAGGGTGCTCAAGTCGATGATGGACCTTGAAAGTTGGATAGCTAATATGCAATGTCTAGCATTTTCTGGTCTGCTAAATTGTTTGAGCATTGTAATTTTTTTTGGCATGTTAGTACTTTCGATATAGGATCTCATCATTTGAAGAGAAGACACATCGAGAAAACTAACTTTTGATACAATAACAGATTATGTTTTCAGGATTCTTATATCGAAAGTACCAACTATTGGTTTGTAAACTTGTTTACAAGTCCAAAGAAATCAAAAACAAACTTTTTGAAATATTCTAGTTCATTTGAAGTTAAACTCATGGAAACTTCTACGTTGATTATCTGGATTGATAAGGATACAACTCATGGTTGGTGAGAAGAAGAAAATAAATGGATTAGGTAAAGAGATAGGTATATGGTTTAGATCGTTTTGATAGTTTTATATTGTATGGCTTAAATTTATTAGTTGTTTCTATAAATACTTCTCAGTAGCAATGTAATAATCAAGTAAAAGAAATCAGAAACAAAAGTTTGAGAGTTTCTGGAAAATTGTTCTTAAGTGTTCTTGAGTTTTGAGAGTTTTGATCCATAATATTCCAACAAAGTGTTATCAGAGTTGTAGTTGGAAATATAAATAAACACTATTGTATATCAAATCGAAGCTCTCGACGAGACAAATCCGACGCTGCGAGAATCATCTCGATTGGAGTTCGAATTCGTCGCTAAGATCCTCTGGAAGGTTCTGCTAGAAAGTGAGTTAACTCACCAGGTTAGCCAAGTTGACCGAGCTGTGAAGCCTGTTGACCAAACCGCCAAGCCGTTTGACCAAGCCGCCGAGACCGTTGACCAAAAAAGTTGACTTATACTGTTGACCAAAAAAGTTGACTTATACTGTTGACCAAAAAATTTAGATTTTTTTTCGGAGTTCTTCCTAAGGTTTTTTGACGTTCTGAATCCATCTGTGCAATCAGAATTTGCAAATTCTCACTATATTGAGAGTTATGTTAAGTGGAGATATGACATCATTTCAAGTCCCGACACTCAACAACGACAACTATGATAATTGGAGTATCAAGATGAAAGCTCTTTTGGGTGCACATGATGTGTGGGAAGTCGTAGAGAAAGGCTTAAGTGAGCCAGACGATGAAGCTACTCTAACGCAAGTGCAAAAAGAATCTTTGAAGGATTTGAGAAAGAGAGACAAGAAAGCCCTTTTTCTTATCTATCAAGCCTTAAATGATGATGGGTTTGAGAAGATTTCAGATGCAACATCTTCCAAAGCAGCGTGGAATAAGCTTCAAATTTATTTCAAAGGAGTCGAGAAAGTGAAGAAGGTTCGTCTCCAAACACTAAGAGGTGAGTTTGAATCTCTACATATGAAAGCTTCTGAATCTATTTCTGACTATTTCTCGAGAGTCGTAGTTGTTTCTAATCAATTGAAAAGAAATAGCGAGATATTGGAAGATGTTAGAATAATGGAAAAGATACTTCGTTCATTAGATTCCAAATTTGAACACATCGTCGTGATGATTGAGGAAACAAAAGATTTGGAAGAAATGACAATTGATGAACTCAATGGGTCATTACAAGCATATGAAGAAAAACATAAGAAGAAGCAAGGGATCACTAAGCAACTCTTCAAGATGTAATTCAAGGATAAGCATGAAAGCCAAGGCAATGAAAGAAACCAACGTGGTAGAGATAGAGGTAGAGGCCGTGGATGAGGCAGTAAGCCACGGTCGTGGACGAGGTTGGAATTACAATAACAATTCCAAACAATTCGAGAGAGTAGAAAGCTCAACACAAAGTCGTAGAAGAGGTAATATGAACTCAAGGTATGACAAATCTTAAGTTCAATGCTATAATTGTCAGAAATTTGGACATTATGCTTCAGAATGTAAAGCTCCTAACAATAGAGTAGATGAGAAAATCAACTACATAGAGGAGAAGACGGATGAGAAAGAAAAACTTTTTCTAGCACGGAAGGAGGGTGATAGTAGTCAACCAAATGCCTGGTATCTAGACAGTGGTGCAAGCAACCATATGTGTGGAAGGAAAGACATGTTCCTGGAACTGGATGAGTCAATAAGCGGAAATGTCTCATTTGGAGATGATTCTAACGTAGCAGTGAAAGGAAGAGGTAACATTCTTATTCGCTTGAAAGATGGGCGACATCAATTTATTTCCAATGTTTACTATGTCCCAAATATGAAAAGTAACATCTTAAGTTTAGGACAACTGTTAGAGAAAGGTTATGATATTCATATGAAGGATTATAATATTTCTATAAAAGATGATAAGAATAACCTCATTGCTAACGTGCCGATGTCAAAGAATAGAATGTTCTTGATCAACATACAAAATGATATTGCAAAGTGTCTAAATGCCTGCTATAAAGATGCATCGTGGCTATGGCATCTTCGATTAAGGCATCTCAATTTTGGAGGATTGGATTTTTTGTCTAAGAAGGAGATGGTGAAGGGACTACCTTGCATTAACCATCCTAATCAACTTTGTGAAGGGTGCCTACTCGGGAAGCAATTCCGAAAAAGCTTTCCAAATGAGTCAAACTCAAGGGCCAAGAAGCCACTCGAGCTAATCTATACTGATGTGTGCGGACCAATCAAGCCTAGCTCTTTCGGTAACAGTAACTATTTTCTTCTTTTTATTGATGATTTTGCAAGAAAAACTTGGGTATATTTCTTAAAACAGAAATCAGAAGTTTTTGAAGTATTCAAAAGGTTCAAAGCTACAGTGGAGAGAGAAAGTGGTAGAAAAATCAAAGCCATGAGATCAGATCGAGGTGGAGAATTTACATCCAAGGAGTTTCAAGGGTTCTGTGAAGTAAATGGAATTCATATATCTTTAACAGTACCAAGATCCCCCCAATAGAATGGTGTAGCTGAAAGAAAGAACTGAACAATCCTCAATATGGCACGAAACATGCTCAAAAGCAAGAAACTACCCAAAGAGTTTTGGGCAGAAGCAGTAGCATATGCAGTTTACTTGTCGAACCAATGTCCAACAAGAAGTGTATGGGGAAAGACACTGCAAGAGGCATGGAGTGGAAGAAAGCCTGATATTTCCCACCTAAGAGTCTTTGGAAGTATGACTCATGTTCATATACCGGATGAGAGAAGAACGAAGCTTGATGATAAAAACAAGAGTTTTATCTTCATTGGCTATGATGCTAATTCAAAGGGATTTTCTTATTTTAAAGAAGATAAGCAGACAATGAGGGAGAAACCTATAGAAATTCAACAATAGCCAACGACTCCACCTACTTCACCAATTCCAACCACTTATGAATACCCATCACCTTCATCATCTTCGAGTGGAAGTGAAAGAGCTATGACACGTACACAAAATCTCCAAGATCTTTATGAGGTAACAGAACGACAAGATAATCTTACCTTATTTTGTCTCTTTGTTGATTGTGAACCAGTGAGCTTTCAAGAAGCTGTGCAAGAGAAGAAGTGGAGAGATGTGATGGACGAAGAAATCAATGCAATTGAGAAGAATGACACAAGGGAACTTGTTTCATTTCTCAAAAGGCATAAGACAATAGGTGTCAAATGGGTGTACAAGACAAAGATGAATGCTAAGGGATAGATTAAAAGGCACAAAGCAAGGCTAGTAGCAAAAGGATATAGTCAAAAGAATGGAATTGACTATGATGAGGTATTTGCTCCTGTTACTCAATTAGAAACTATAAGACTAATCATTTCTTTGGCAGCTAAAAATAAGTGGAAGATACATCAAATGGATGTAAAATCTTCTTTTCTAAATGGAGTCCTTGAAGAAGAAGTCTACAATAAGCAACCACCAGGCTATGAAGCAAAAGGTCACAAAGACAAGGTGTTGAAGTTGAAGAAAGCTCTTTATGGGTTAAAGCAAGCACCAAGAGCATGGAATAACTGCATCGACAAGTACTTTTTGGAGAACAACTTCACCAAGTTTCCCTATGAACATTCACTCTAGGTCAAGATTGAAGATAGTGATATTCTAATCATTTGTCTATACGTAGATGATTTCATCTTCACCGAAAGTAATCCGAAGCTATTTGAAGATTTTAAGAAAGTTATGAACCGAGAGTTCGAAATGATAGATATCGGGTTAATGGCATACTACCTTGGAATTGAAGTGAAGCAAAAAGAAGAAGGCATTTTCTCTCAAGAAAGCTATGCAAGGGCGATACTAAATAAGTTCAAGATGAATGATTGCAAGCCGATCAACATACCAGTGGAATGTGGAATCAAACTATCCAAGCATAAAGATGGTGAAAGTGTGGATCCAACATTTTTCAAGTTTAGTTGGAAGTCTGCGTTATCTCACGTGCACAAGGCCTAACATCCTGTATGTTGTTGGATTGATTAGCCGTTATATGGAGAAAACGACAATTACCCATTTCAAAGCTGCAAAAAGAATCCTATGCTATCTAAAAGGTACAATTAATTTTAGCTTGTTCTATTCATCTTCTAATCATTATAAGCTTGTTGGATATAGTGATAGCGATTTTGGTGGAGATATAGACGATCGAAAAAGCACTTCCGGATTTATGTTTTTCATGGGAGATATTGCTTTTACATGGATGTCAAAAAAGCAACCGATCATCACCTTGTCTAGTTGTGAAGCAGAATATGTAGTAGCTAACTCATGTGTTTGCCATGCAATTTGGTTGAAAAACTTGTTAAAGGAGCTAAGTATGACACAAGAAGAGCCAACCAAAATTTGTGTCAACAACATGTCAACCATTTCCTTAGCCAAAAATCATGTTTTCCATGATCGAAGCAAACATATAGATACTCGATATCATTACATCAGGGAGTGCATCACAAGAAATGATGTACAACTCGAGTATGTAAAATCACAAGATCAAATTGCCAACATCTTCACTAAACCACTCAAGCAAGAAGACTTTGTCAAATTGAGAAATTTTCTCGGCATCATAAAACAAGTTTAAGGGGAAGTGTTGGTTTGTAAACTTGTTTACAAGCCCAGAGAAATTAAAAACAAACTCTTTGAAATATTCTAGCCTATTTGAAGTCCAACTCATGAAAGCTTCTATGGTGATGATCTGGATTGATAAGGATACTGCTAATGATTGGTAGGAAGAAGAAAATAAATGGGTTAGGTAAGGAGATAGATGTATGGTTTAGATTGTTTTGATAAATTTATATTGTATGGCTTAGATTTATTAGTTGTTTCTATAAATACTTCTCAATAGCAATGTAATAATCAAGTAAAAGAAATCAGAAATAAAAGTTTGAGTGTTTCTGGAAAATTATTCTTAAGTGTTATTGAGTGTTATTGAGTGTTCTTGAGTTTTGAGAGTTTTGAGAGTTTTGATCTATAATATTCCAACACCAACAAGCCAAAAACAATATTGCAATACTCAAACTAATCACGTCAACAAAATTTAAAAGTTCATTTGAATTTTCAATTTCTAAGGCATGCCATCAAGTTAAGTGCCCATAATAAGACAAAATAAACATGAAAGCATACCATAGATCCTAGAATGCTAAGATAATACAAAACCTTGTCGTTGTGACATGAATTGCATTATTTAGGGTGAATATCCATCCATGATATCCACCACAACTTCATAAGACATTTCATACTATTTTCAGTTTTGTCTAAACAGACTTGATGCTACGATCGACTTCGATCCCAACTCCAAAACTAGCAGAAGAACACATAATATCTCACACTTTTCATGGATTAATGGATCTAATCTCATAACCTAAAATTTCATAATATTAGTTTATTTCTCCAAAAAGAAAACAAAAGATTATTCAATAAAATATACTTGATACGTATATTAATGTCACGACCAAAATCATGCGGATATGGAAGACGTATCATGATCAAAACATACAACAGTTAGTGATGCAAAAAATAAATAAATAAAATTTGAAACCTTAGCTTTCAATACAAGAATGAGGTAGAATTTAACCTATTAATCAAGTCATTCTTCAGACTCGTATAGGCTTGACATACATTCTATAAAAATGAATTTATATGAAAGAGCACTATCAAAAATCACAATAAAATTCTAATAGAATAACAAACACAGCATTATTCTTAATTATCCACAAACTCTTATCAAATTTTAAACTAATCATCCGGGAAATAAATAGCATATATAAAATAATACCACAAATAGAATGAAAAATGAAAAACAGAAACTAATAATTATCGATACTCCATTTCAGATGATAATTAACAAGGCAATTAAATCTACCAAGCATTTTGGCTACCAATATTTAAACATATTCTATAAAAAAAATATATTATTAATCACAACTTAAAATATTAAATAAAGTCTAAGAATCTTGCCTATGGCTTAATAATATTTATTAATAAAAATATACAAATATTATGAATATCTTAACAAATTTTTTTTGCATACTACTAATATTAATATATTTGTAATAAAATATATGTGTGAATATGTATAGGGAATGAAGTTAACTTGATACATATATTTTATGCATGTAAATAGATTTGCCTTAGTATCTTGAACATCTATCATTTATTATCTCTTTAAGTTAATTAGGAGATAATTATTAAATTTTTATCTGTTTATTGATATTATCTTGTTGTTATAACTTAACGTTTATTAGACTTGACTTATAAGACTTTTATTGATTGTGATCAATCTTTACTTGTTACATCAGATGTACAAAATTATAACCATAATGAATTTTAATAGAGTTCATTATTTTAACCAAATTAATCGAGGGATAGAAGATTTAAAGTAATAAATTAACACACTATTGTATTAGAATGAGAATATTAGTGGCAACAAATATTTTATCCATAAATATAAACATAAGATTAGTTTAGATCAAACCAAATTATTTTTTATTATTATCAAACAATAAGAGCATAAAAATTCAAATTGGATAGAAATAGAAGATTTGAATCCATATAACATAAAATCCTAATTAAAACCTACCTTATATATATTCTCATATATCTATTTGATCGTATTAAAACTCCTTTCTCTTCCACCTTTGAAATTGTTGGATTTAATCAAAACCTAAACTAACCATGTTCGGGTGCCTTGTTTCTATTTTAGAATTGACATTTGGGTACATGAATATGAAGATGAGTATTTGACCATCACAAGCTTTGAGATAGAAAAGACTAAGATTGCAAATAAGGCACGAATTTAGCCTTCTCAAAAATTTAAGAAATTTGATGTACTTAGTAGAGGATTTGAAATTGAATTCCCAATGCAATTCAAGTCTAGTAGGGAAGTGCTAATGTGAGTGATGGTTATAGTAGGTGTGGCGACCGAAGACACACATGCTCTTGTTCAGTACACAAAATTCATCATGTACTCAAAAGCTATGATTGATCAAGTCATCGTCGACAAAATTATTCTTAATTTTGTGAAAAAAGTTATTATGAGTGAGGTTGATCATGTCGTTGCCTCTTATTGATGATGATGAGCCATGTAACTTGATAGAAATGATAGTTGCATTTCGTAATGTTAAGGGACTACTTCTTGAAAACGGGTTGGCTTTAAAGAAAATCTATCATAGAATTACTCTACTAATGACTATGAAAATAGTATCAATAACGTACTTTTTTTACTTAATATTTGTTTATTTTATTCAATAAATAATATTTTTGGGTAAAAATATTAATATATAAACTTTTTAGTGAAAAGAAGTAAAAATATAAATTTTATAATTTTTTAGGATTTTTTTTAATTTTAACTCAAGATCAATCAGAAGCTGACTAGACAAGTCATACAGACGTCATGCTAGTAGAGATGAAGAATCGTAGATCCCCACATGTGAGGAGTGACTCAACGCCTCGCCATATGTCAACAAAGCATTCATTTTGAGTTTACAACACGGTCAAACCTCTTTACCATATATCATCACACGATTTGTCATCGCTTTCTGCCAACACGTCACGCCATCTATTTTCGCTAATCAAATTGCGCTGCGCGGCACTAATTCTTCAAGGGTTGATCCAGATCGGTCTCCCTTACCATGTGTCACACTCTTATTCGCCCTATAAATTTTGTGTACCATGTGTCAAATTTCTATTCGTTGGCACTGTTTATTTTGATATGAAGTTGATTTGATAGTCTAGATTCCACCTAAGTCATATTTAATTTCCTAATCACCCCATAAACCCTAACGAGCCGTCATTAGTATAATTTTGATCAATTTTTGGAGTTAAGAAGAGAGAAAAAATAGAACAATTTAAAAGAAGACACAATTTTAGTGTAGATTTAAGAGAAGGTTAGTATTACAATTTAAGATATTGATTTTATTTCTTCTTCTACTCTCTTTTTTGTCAATTTTTACGTATTTTTATGAAAAATATTAGTTTTATGAATAAAATTATGTGTAATTAATTTATTAATCTAAGGACCTTATGAACCCAATTTTCACCATGTGATATAATATTTTACCCAAATTATGATTTTGATTTAATTATATTATTTAATCTGATTTTTATACTATTAATTGTTTGGCCAAAAATTTATTTATAGAGGTAGTTAAATATATTTGAGAGAATTATTTAATTATTTGTCTTGATTAAATAACATGCATAGTTTTTAGGTAGGAATGTATGATTCTTATGTATGTGATCCATAATTGATGAATTTTATGAATAGTATTCAATTTAATTAACACGAGAGTGTAATTATATTAATTATTATATGGTGTGTAGTTTACTTGAAATATGAATATATGTTAAGTTAGATTTAATTAATCATGTAATTAATTGATAATTATATTAGGAGGATTTTAATGATTCATATGTTTAAAAAATTTGATTTTTATTTTTTTAACTTTATAAATTAGTTTTTGATAACATAATTTCCGTGAAAATAATATTTTTTTATTATTATATTATTTATTAGAATACATATATTTACATATTTATCATCTACAATTCGTGTATCTGATCACCCACAAGCTCAACTAAAGTACAATTGTCATACCCGTAACAAAGTATGCATACTAAAACTTACTTTAAAATTGAAAAATAAAATTATTTATAAATATTTATACTTATTAATTTACTAGTTTTATATATGTTAGTATTAAGTCAATCTATTAATGGAGAGGGACGTGATATGAATTTATCGATAATCCTAACCCCTATTTTTAGTAATGTTTCACGTACATGCTTATATAAGTTTTGCCGCATTTCAAAATTTGAATGATGCGTCCCTTTTCTAATTATTATTTATTTTGTGTTAACAATTTGCTTTCGGTTTTTTTTTTGCGAGGGAAAGGCATGTCTTAACTCTTTTGTTATATGACCATGGCTGGTACGGGTAAGGTTGCTGTCGTAATCATACCATCTTTTCTCTTTTTCATTCTGTCATCTGTGTGGCAACTTGCAAGTTTATTATGGCGGAAAAATGAGTCTTATAATTTTGGATGACATGCAATACAGGTTTTTTTTTATAGTTACATCAAAAAAATAATAATTTAATTATTTTGTTAATTTTCGTTTCATTTTAATTCTTTTATTTTGAATAAGTAATAATATAAAGACAAATAATCATTTTTTATTTTACATTAATGTTTTCTCATATTATATAGTTGTGATTGATGTATTAATGTCATATATTGTCTTTAATGATAAAATAATAATAACTATAAAATTTATAAAAATAAAATAAAATAATTTTTTAAATAAAATTATTTGTGCTTATATTATCACTTTTTATAACAAAATAACTTAATTATTTTAATTGTTATAAATAAACAAAAATTGTGTTTTTCTCAATAATTTTTATATGAATCCTGTTATTATTTTTTGAATACGTACCTTAGTTATTTTTAGTTTTAAATAGTAAACGTTTAATTCTATATTTTTAATGTTATTCATTGAGTTTTTTAGTTATTGTAATTATATGATTTATATATTTTAATTATATAGATGAATTATATTAGTCCTTTTCCCTTCTATTTTTTTCTTTATTTTTGTCTCAGTCTCCTTTTTTCTCTTTTTCTCTTTTTCTCTCACTCGTTATCTTTTTTAATTTTATTTTTTATTAATAAAATAATAATGAAAGAACCGCGTAGTAAGATGAAGAGGAAGATGAGGAGGAAGAGAGTAAAGGGAGAGAGAGAGAAAGAGATGGAGGGGAGTGAGCATTTAGTTTTTTTTTAATAGTTTTTTATTAATAAAATATATAATTTTTATTTTATTATTAAAAAAAACTTAATTTTAAAAAAATTATAAAATTAAAATATATAAATGACATTGAATAAAAATACAAATACTTAAAATAACCATAAATTGAGAAAAGAATATAGTTATTAGAACACCTTTTATTGCTATTTGTTCATCTATATTCTCTATTCTGTGAAAATTACGAAATTATGTCCTTCATAATTTTGTTTTTCTATCTGTTATTCAAGTTTCTAATAATGTTTAATTTACCTTTAACTTCAAATTAAAAGATGAATTACTTAAAAGTTCGGTTGGTTAAGTATTCTCTATTAAAGTAGAGAGAGGGTGATTAAATCCCGCAAATCTTAATTCTTTTTCCATATTCAAAATGCATGTTTATCCATTTAGCTATAAAAATGTTGAAATTTGAAGATATATCTTGTTGGTGTGTGTTGTGGTGAATCTTTGCTTGGTGATTTCTTAATGCTTCGATGGAGTAAAACATGGGTAATGATAATATTAGTGGAGCCGTAAAACATGGATGTCGAGGAATTATGGTTATTGTTTAATTTTACGTTTTCTTTGTATCGTATATCTCGATTCTTGTAAAGAAAGCGAGCAGAAATAATAATAAAATATCTTGATAATTATCGAAGAAACACTTAATATTTTGACATGGTATCGAGCCAGGGATATTCTTGACTAATAACTTCGTGTTGATTCACGATGGAACTACCATTTTGATTTCGATCCCGGTCGATTCTTGATTCTTTGATTCTTGATTCTTGATTCTTGATTCTTGATTCTGATTCTGATTCTGATTTAGGTGTGATTGTCTTGATTGTAGCTGAGTTTCGTTTTCTTGAGTTCGATTTACGGTTTATCTTGGTCCGGCATTTAAGGTTTCGATTTCTTATTTTTGAAAACCGATCGGTTGGAATATTGAGGAAAAAAACATAAAAAAACACAACAATGACATCTAGTATCAAGATGGCCATTTACGCTTTCCAGCGTCGGTTATGGTTGTTAGGTAGCCGGATTATGACGATCCCCAAAGCGGCGAAGAAGAACTCTTCTTCCCACGAAGGGACGAGGTGGAGGGCGGCTTCTTACCTGCGGGAAAAAAATTATTATAGGCGAAAATGGAAGCGTTGTTTCATTATAGCGGCCAACGGTCGAAGAAAAGAAAGAAAGCAACAAGCAACGAAGAAAGCGATAGACGAGCGCCACTTTCGGAGGGCTGCGCGGATGAGAATCTGTTTTAGGGTTACAATTTTTGTTATCTTTGTACGTGTGGTGGGTTGGGCGTAGGTTTATCTATCTTGGTGAGGAGAAAAGCAACGAGTTTGCGTGAAGAAAGACCGTGAAGAAAGGAACGCGTGGAGGGAAAGGAAAAATTAGGGTTAGCAACGCAGAAGCTGCGCTCATTTGGAAATTTTTTAGGGTTATAGATTTTTTTTCTATATATAGTGTACGAAGTGTAAAAAAAATGGGATATATTGGAAGACTTGACGACGAAAATGACGGAAGTTCTAGCAGGCTCGAGCCGTCTCCTGACCTCCGTAGCGAAGCGTCGGCGCACGAATTAGAATCAGTTGGGAGGATCTGGCCCATGCCTTGTGGTCCCAGGGTGGTAGAGATGTATATCTCTGGCGAACAAGGCCAGGATATATTAATGAAATTTCCTCGGCCTCTTTGGCTTGACAAACCCGCCATTTAGGAGATGGCGCTTTGAAAATGCCATTGTTAAAGGATGGTTGATCAATTCGATGGACCACTCGCCCTTGATTGCAAATTTTGTTCGATTCCCCGGTTGTGAAACGAGGTTTGGGATTAACGACTGCACTCTTGTGATGAGTGAGACACGTCTCCAGTGTATGATCTTCGCGTCGAGTTACTCGTACGAAGCAAGCGGTGAATCCATTGAAAATACTACAATGACCTTGAGGGTTGTGGCGTGAAATTGATTTTCGTCGTCTAATCCAATGGGTGTGCGATTGATATACAAAAATACAACTCCATTCATACGGGAAGATCAGTGTATACCACTCCGATGGACTTGATGATAGATTGGATAAAACTTCGAAGTGATGTGCTTAAAGATAAAACCATTTCCTACGGTGGAACAAAGCTGTGGATTCATCTACGGGGAAGAGGTCGGTGACCGTGATGATCCTGAGATGTAGATACACGCCGGAGTAGTTATGGCTTTTAAAGAGGTGCAGAACATGTTCTAATGCCGCGTCTCTTGACATGAAATGTGGCCATTGCGGAAACTCGAAACACACCGTGAAAAGCTGCTTCAAACTACTGGGTATCGAGAATGGTGGAATGATCTTGAGCACGGAAGAAACGGGACAGGCGGGCGGCATTTGTGGCTACGATAATGCCTCCTTTATCACTGCAGCTTCTCAGGCAGATCTTGAGATCCAGGTATTTCAAGTAAATCATTTCACGTCTCTACTCATGGTGATAAGAGGATTGGATTAGGACTGGAGCTACCAGATCACGTGAGCGTTTGACCCGAAGCGATCTCGTCGATACAACGGCCAAGACGGAGCCGTGTTGCCAATGAAATGGGGTCGCTTATCCGATTAGGGAGCGATGGTGACCTTATCTCCTTTATTATCATTATCTAATACTTTGCTAGTACCTGCAATCATTGACTAATACGTAAGAATCGAGATCACTTGGATTTCCTTAGCGTATAGTTTTGATGTATTCTACTTTTTGCCTTCTACGGGATATTCTACTTGAGAGATCATTGGGCGTGGTACTAGGAGAGGGGCTATATTATGTGGATGACCTCGGTTCGAGAAGAGCCAATCATATGCAACATCTTGTGTTGGTAACAAAGGATAGATTTGGCTATGTCATCGTAGATTTGGGCATCCGTATTCGAATATTTAAAGCTTATACTCCAGGTTTATTTTCAAATATCACACATTCGAATTTCAAATGTGATACTTGTATCCTAGCAAAAAGTCATGGGGCGTCTTATCTATGAGCATGAATAAAAGTATGACTCGCTTTTGCTTTGGTACATTCGATGTTTGGGGGCGTTAAAGTGCATTCGTCGTTGGGTCATCGTTGGTTTGTTATTTTTGTTGATGATTGTACGAATGACATGGCTTTACCTCTTTAAAACATAAAGATGAAGTATTTGCTACATTTACTGTTTCACGCCATGGTTGAGACACAATTTTAGAAAAAATTAAGATACTTAGGTCGATAATGGAGAGGAGTATGTTAATCAACAATTCCGGACGTACTTGGACAACCGTGGTATTCTCCGTGAAACCTAGTGTTCCTGAAACCCCATGACGAATGGGGCTGCGAGAGAGGAAAAATTGGCATATTTTAGAAGCGGCTCGGGCCTTACTAATCGGTCTGCGTATGCCTAATAAATCTTTGGGTGATCTTGTTACTAAATTTGTGTATCTTGAATCGTATGCCCGTAAAAACCTTACAATTTGGACTCGAATTAAAGGTGTTATCTGATCATCTTCCCTTGCTACTATTTTGATGCTTCCCCGAATTTTGGATGTGTTGCTTTCGTCCACCTCCGTAAAAATCAACGAACTAAGTTGGATCCATGTCTTTGTCCGATGTGTATTCTTGGGGTATGGTGTACAAAAAAGGGTTACCGATGTTATGATCAATTACTAAAAAATTCTATACAACCCGTGGATGTACTTTCCTTGAATCGAATGTTTTCCATCGCGGTATCCAATTACACTCTTGAGGAGGAGAGTTATGGTGAAAAACGAAATTGGCTTGATGTTGAAATATTAGACAGTCAGACGTACTCGAATCGTGACAATAATATGGAGGAGCGAGTATCCCAGACCGAAACTTGAACTTCAGGCTGAAGTAGTAAGTAGCGAATCTCTTGAAGATGAAGTGGTTGATGTACCCTCCATTCTCTAGTACCCGATGATCCTCACTGTGAGAATACTCTGAGGTAAGCTATCTATCACACCTTTACAAACTAATGCTATAGATACATCTGTTGGTTATGTTTTACCTTTCGAGCAATCGGGGTAAACCTCGAATCGATGCTACGAGAAGAGAAGAACGAAAACCCAGTATCCAATAGCAAATTATGTATCTCTGAAAGGTTATCGAGAACCTATCGGGGCATTTGCACAAACACTTTCTCCTCGTGTCAAATTCGAGGTAGCATTGAAGAAGCCTTATCGATCCAAAATGGGCTCGAGCTATAAAGAGAATTTGAGGCATTGCGGAAGAATAACACGTAGGTGTTAAGCGAGTTTCCTCGAGGAGAAAGATGGTAGGATGCGAAGTGGATTTTCTCTATTAAGTATAAAGCGGATGGGTTAGTTGATCGATGTGGCGAGGCTTGTAGCAAAGGATATACACGAGAACATGGGATAGATTGTCAAAGAAACCTTCTCACTGTGGCTAAACTAAAAGCGTGAGAGTTTTGTTATCTCTTACTGACAAATTTAGATTGGCCGTTGCACCGACTTGATGTGAAGAATGCCTTCGCCCATGGTGACCTTGAAGAAGAAGATTTACATGGATATCCCTTTGAGGATATCTTGTTACATCGGGAAAAAAAGCGCATGTAGATTACAACGAGCGTTGTATGGACTAAAACGCAATCACCTCGGCGTGGTTTGGTAGGTTGAGTTGACAATGATGAAGAAATATGGGTTCCAAAAAAAGCAACTACGATCGTACTCTTTTCTAAAAACATCGATTAGGGAAGATAACGTACTTATAGTCTATGTAGGCGACATGATCATTACGGGGGATGATAAAGAAGAAATCTACAAGCAAACAGTATGTCGAAATGAGTTTGAAATGAGAAGAACTTGGGAGGGCTCGAAATACTTCTTAGGTATTGAGGTAACAAGATCAAAACAAAGGCATATGTCTTTCCCGAAAGGAAATATACTCTGGACCTATTAGCGGAGGCGGGACTACTAGATTATAAACTGTCGATATTCCAATGGTTCAAAATCGCCAAACTCGGAGAATATGTGGACAGTACCGGCGGATAAACGAGAGATATCAACGGTTAGTAGGTAAACTCGTATATTTATCTGCATACTCGACACGTATTGCTTATGTTGTGAGTGTCGTGAGTCGGTTCGTACCTTTGCCCAGTGAAGACCATATGGATGCGGTGAAATGCTTCGTTACTTAAAATCCTCACAGGAAAGGACTTATGTTTTCAAAGAATGGTCAATTGGAAGTCCTTGGATATCTGATTGGTGGGCGAGGGAATATGAAGGATAGGAAATCTACTGCTGGGTACTTTACGTTTGTGGGGAGAGCAACCTTGTTACATGGAGGAGCGAAAGCAAAATGTAGTTGCCTTATCCATTCTTTGAAAGTGAATTTTGAGGATTAGTCGAGGAATATGTGAGCTCGCTTTGGTTGAAAAAACTTAGCGAGATTGGTGTTGCTCACAACTCTAAAATGAGACTTATTTTTGTGATAACAAAGTAGCCATTGCCATCTCTACAATCAGGTTCAACATGATCGCCTGAAGCACGTTGAAGTGGATGAATTCATCAAACGAGAATCTTGAAGAAAAGATTATTAAGCTTCCATTTGTTAAATTAGAAGATCAATTGGTGATATACTCGCAAAATGTCAGTATGCGTAAGGAACCACGCAACTCACTTGACAAGTTAGGCGCATAAGAGCGTATATGCCTTGAGGAAGGAAGTGTTGGTGTGTGTTGTGATGAATCTTTTGTGATGGCGTACTGTAATGCTTAGTGGAGTAAAACATGGAGGCGGAACTGATAATATTAATGGAGCCATAAACGATGGATGTGCATGAATTATGGTTATTATTTAATTTTCTTTTTCTTTGTATACATATATCTTAATTCTTGTAAAAAAACAGAACAGAAATAATAATAAAATATACTGATAATTATCAGATAAACACAATATTTTGACATATCTATAGTAATGTAGTTTAATAGTAAGATTCATAATTATCTCATTTTAAGTATGTAGAATATATATGTACTATTTTGCCTAAAAATATTGAATTTGGAAGAAGATTATGATTATGTTGATTGACTAATGACAATAAAAGCCTAAAAATGAATATTTAAGATCCATGCGTGGACTAATTGCAAAGCTTGATGTTAGGAAATTTTTGTGTCAATTCATTATTCTTATTTTTTAACGTAAATTTACTTATTTTTTAGTATTATAAAAAATATATTAATTTTTAATTTTTGTTAAATAAAAGTAGGAAAAAAGAATATTTTCATAAAAACAAAAGAATTAATAATCAAATTTAAACTAAAAAAGAGAATTAGGTTGTTGTTGTTTTCAATAGTAACTCCAATTATCATCTTTCTTAAAATCTAACCTCAAATAATACAGAGATGTGCATATATGTGTTTGGTTGGGTTTAGACTAAAATCAGAACAATCTAATATGATTGGTATTTAAAAAATGATAACTAGTTTAAATTAATAAATTTAAAAAATCAATCTTATCCAAACTAATTTTATTGATTTGGTTTGAAAAATTTGGTCCAGAGTAAGGAAATTTTTTATATTTTGTGTTAATAGATTTTGTTTATTAATCTTTTTTTTTACTCTTATACTATAATTTCTTTTATTTTTAATGTTAATTTTATGATAATATTTAAATTTAAAAATCTAAATTTCAATCACTTACTTAATATCATTATTCAAATTAATCGTACAGTAAGATTTAAAAGTAAGATAAATAAACAATAATAAATAGTAGTGACTCACTCAACAAAATTCATACATTTTTATATTAAAATATGAAAGATAATGTAATTATAAATTATAATGGATAAATAATTAAATAATAAAAAATTAATATTTGACAAAGAAAAGACAAAACATGTTTATCTCGTGCTAACAAACTAGAAGACAAATCTAATTATAAAATATTATTTGGAACGAAAAAGATTATACTTTTGAATAGAATTATAAACATACAATAAACAATAAAGTAGGAAATGAAAATTTCAACCTTTAATACACACTCTCTTGTATAAAAAGAAGTAGGGTAAAATGCTCAAATTATCCATAAAAATATATAAAAAAAATCAAATACAACCATGTTTCAAGTTTTTATCTCAAATCACAACATAACTTCTAACATATTCATAAAATATAAATATTAAAATAAAATATAATTTAATCTTCAACTAAAATTAAAGATTTTTTTAATAAGTTTATTAAGATATGTTATTTGATTAACATGTTTAAAAGAAGAAAACCAAAGTATAAATTATGGATTAAATAAATTAAATTAT
This sequence comes from Hippophae rhamnoides, assembly GCA_033030585.1. Classification (NCBI taxonomy): domain Eukaryota; kingdom Viridiplantae; phylum Streptophyta; class Magnoliopsida; order Rosales; family Elaeagnaceae; genus Hippophae; species Hippophae rhamnoides. The sequence continues at coordinate 20,367,897 of CM065437.1, read as the reverse complement.
AATGATAGATATAAATATATATTGTTTATCATACTTAGCTCAAATGGTTCAAATATATTCAATTCATCTTTTCGAGAGGGAGATGATAATAAGTTTTTGATCTTATTGAATTTTTTTTCCTAAGTGAGTGAGAGGGAGATGATAATAAGTTTTTGATCTTATTGAATTTTTTTTCCTAAGTGAGTGAGAGGTATACTCAAATTAATTATATGAAATTTATAAATTTTAAATAAAAATATAAAAATAAATATATTTTGTTGGTTAAATTTTTATAACAAAATTAATTCAATATTAATTAATTAATTCAGTAAAAATAACAAATAAATTAAATTAATAAATTTCAAAATACAAAACATTAAATTGAAATGATTTGGGTATATTACATTGGATTGTTTTCCCTACTCAAATATCTGTTATTATTTTCTATAGTAACTTGAATCGTCACGCCTTTAAAAATCTAACCACAAATGTCTGTTTCAATAAATAAAAATAAAAAACACCTCAAAAGTCTTTTATAGTCCTTTTAATTTGTCTTTATGGCGTCTATTTTGATATGAATTTTTTTTATCAGACATTTAGTGGCTCATCATGGACTAAAATTTGCTTAATAAAAGTCACTTAAACCTTCACTATAGATAGTTACGCGTCAAAGCAGTTTCAGATTTAGAATTTGTATATAAAAGAGATATTATATATAATAAAATATAATATTATTTATTACTTACTAATTACTTTTAATAAAAAAATGTTATGTATATTTTATGTTAATGAAAATATATTCAAATTATTAAATTTATAGTAAAATATTAGATATTAAAAATCTAAAATTTAAAATCCAAATAGAATATAGTTTCATTATATATATAAATTATTTATAATTTTATTAAATATTATACATAAAATTTTATTTGTTAAAAATTAAAATAGAATATATCTACCTTTTCAAATTAAAATAATCTATTTATTCAACTAATTTTAATTTTAATCTTCTTCCGTAAAAAATGATATGTTCATTTTTTTACAACGTTAAAAATATATTTATTTTTTTATAATGTTAAAAAATATTTATTTATATTTTAAGAAAAATATTTTTTTAATATTTAGATGTTTTAATTACGAATATCACTAATACTTATAGACCTTACAATCTCTCTATTTGTCATATTTGTGTGACAAAATCTCTCTCATTAATACTCACAGGGAAAAAATTATATCTTATACAGTAAAAACTATACAATGATCTAGTGAATCATATTCGCTTGAATCTTAATAGCTTATCTTTGTACTAAAAAACAAAAACTATCAAATAACTTATTCTGAAAGGCTCATTGTTCATTAATTCAGTGTATATAACAATAGAAAAACGAAGAATGTTTATAAGAGTGGAGTGAGTAAACAACATGTAGAACTTAAAAACACAACCCTCTATGAAAAATATCTCTAAAAAGGATTTTAAAAGCAACTCCTCTTAAGTGGATTATCTAAAAAAATATATTTTTCAAAGAATTTTATTTATTTTTAATTTTTCAATCAAGGTTTCAATTTTTCTCCTCCTTTTTATCATTTGAATAAACAATCATAAAGAAAAAATAAACATAATCAAATGAAGCAAACACAAAGTGTATTGAATGATAGAATTGTTTTATACATTACAAACAATTTCAATTACACTTTAAAGTATGACAAATAATAAAATTAATTAACTTCCAAACACACTAATAAAACAGGACAACATATCAAAATAAAATAATAATAATATATCATTGCCATGGAGGAGAAAATACATAATGTAAATGGATGTCCTTAATCTTGGAAAATATTGCTTCTTGACGTTCATTCATAGTAGTCATTTATTGTTCCAACATTTCCATTATTGTATGCTTCTCGTTTTCGAATAGGCCCAAACGAGAAGGCTCATAAGCATGTATGTTTTGCATTTCTTCATCCCAAAAATATCATTTACAACAACTGTTCCTCTACTAGTACTAACATTGGCGAGCATCTATCTCTTTGAAGTTTGAGCAGATGATCTTAATATGATTGACTTTTTAATGTCACCCACAAAGAGAGCAGTATCAAAATCTCTTGTTTGTGGTACACTCGTAGATAACATTATTTGGGTGATGAGACATCCATATAGAAGATCCACCCTTAGGTTAATGATCTAAGATTGGTTTATGATCTCGTCCTGAATTATTGAACCTATATTGAATGCAATTCCTTTTTCAGTGTAATACAACATCCTTGCATATAGGTGTCCAATCTCATATGAGTGCTTTGAAGATAACAGGTTTTCACATACCATTTTTTTCAACACCTGATAGAAGAGAGTGAACTCATCCAGAATAAATAATTATTTAGTACTAAAACCAACATTAGGTGAACCTAAAAGTTTGGTTAATAGATCTTCAGTAGAGATGTTACACCATACTAGTTTAAAAATGGTATCCCAATATTAGTGATGGACAAAAAATTATTGATTCTTTGAGCCAAGATGTCAACAGTTTTGTTTTGTACAAAAACATTATAGTTCGATGGTCCTAGGTGACAGATTTTGGGATCGATGTTTGCATTTAATTCAAGGACCAAAGATGTGAAACATAATTTAGTTAGTGTAAATAGTGATTGCCAACCTAGAGCCCTAATGGCTTAGGTAATTCATAATTCATGAAATTCTATCTAAGTAATCCCATGTTTAAATAAAATCGAATGTTTAAAGAAAGTAGTGTTATACCTATATTTAGATTCATTGTCCCACCATCAGGAGGAATGTAGGGTTGGAACACTGGGAGATAGTTCACGAGGTCTAGCAGCCATTATAAAAATCAAGCCAAAATACAAAAAGATAAAAGTACCTCTAAATTAAAAATTTACCCAAACTACTAAAAGTTTCCTAATAAAATGCAGAATCAAGATCAGGGAATTGTTTTTGGGATGAGGTGCAGAAAAAAGGGTGTCTATTTGGTGAGAAAATGGAATTATGATGATTTATTTCCAAAAATGTGTTTTTAGAGATTGATTCTTGCAAAGTAAATGACAATCAATTCTAACTAATTTAAGGACAAAAATAAGTGAATTTGATGTATTTTTGAGTGAAAAATGAAAAGAGGGCCGAGAGAGAGGGTTAGGTTCATACAAGGCTAACGAAAAAGAAGGAATGTATATAAATTAAACTCGTTCAATCAATCGAGATTAATGTCGATCGATCGACATTGATACTTCGATCAATTTAGTTCATTGTCGATCGATCGAGTAACATCAACCCAAAATTTTTAAAGAAACTTCTTCTAAATCCTATACTAATTCAACTATTTCAAATAAACACCCAAAATCAAAATAAAAAGATTGAAAAAATCAAACAAAAATAAAAATACTCATTTTTTCTATATCAAAGATAGTAGATTTATTTAAACATGAACTCCACTCAAATAATCAATTTTGAAATAAAATTTATTCTTTAACAAGATTAAATTATTTATTATGTGGATGAATATTCCAGTAAAGCATACATGCATTTTCAACCACATGTGACATATTGAATATTTCTCAAAGTATGAAGAACAATCAAAATACAATGGTATGTCAAGTAGTTCATTCATAATTAGTTACCAAGAATTTAAAGAAAAAGTATCATCATCGTAACCAAGAGAGGGTTAGGTTCATACAATAGTATTTTTCTTTTTGCATAACCATTTGTGGCTATTTCTTTTTATTCATAAAAACTTTTGTATTTTTTTCCCTTAATATTATTTGCACACTAACTGTGAGGTAGCCTTCTTCACTTACTACGGTAGCTTTACACATCATATTAGATTACCATCTCAAAACTAGGTGTCTCTCAGTAGTAGCATTTTATAAAGTGAAAGAGAAAGCTCAAACATAATTCTAGTAGTTAAGGTTATCTAAGACTCTAAAAACTCACATAATCAATCATGAATTTCAAGTATGACATACAATTATGTCTAATGAGTGTATGGGTGAATTCTTGTAAACATCGATCACCAGATGTAGAAAAATATAGGTGCATAGAGAAAGATACTCAATTACACAATGAAAAATTAATCAAGTTATATATAAAAAATATTTTCTTTGTGATTCAAAATGATATTTGTAAATTATTTCAATGTCAAAAACAATTCTACTACCTTGAAAGATTTTTTATTTTTTTGTTTATTTATTTTTTGATTTTTTAGATAAAATAAAAATTAAAAACTAAACAACCAAACTAAAATTAGAAACAACAATAAAATTAAAATCAAGCAATCAAGTTAACATACTCACCTAGGGTCAATTAAGCACAAAATAAAAATTCCTAGGTGAGAGAGAAAGATGGTTAGTTGACTGAAAAAAGAAAACCTTTCTTAACCCAAACTTTTTTCAATTTTGGTTTCATTATATTTTTGGATTTGGATTCAATTGATTTAGATATGTTCTTGGATTAATTCTTGTTTTGACTGTTGCTTTTTTTTCATCATTGATGGAGATTTAGCATTCATGTCTAGATGATGAAAATTAATCTATGAATATCTAGCACGAAAGGCATTGTTAAAGTAAAAACATTTCACAAAAAATCTACAATGTGATCTAATATGACTTTTTCCTACAACAATTATGACAAACATGCACAAATTTAATATTTTTTTCAATCATATATAGGTGTAACTATTCTTTGAGTATAATGAGTAATAATGGAGGTAGAATTAAAAGATCATACCAATTTAGTTCTTGATGTTGAAGTTATAGCATATGAGGAAGACATCTAAAGGCTTCACAAATTTAGTTGATTTTTTGGAAGATGTGGTAGTGTGCTCATCTATGTATCATAGCCTTTTCTTATCTCTAGCTCACTTTCCATAATCAAGAACTTTGTTCAAATTTTCAACTCCTATAGATAGCCTTTTTACATCTTCTTTGATTGTCCTTTTTTTAGGATTTTTTCTATTAAAGATTTTGTTCAATCTTCTAGTTAAGAGTGTCAATTCTACTTCTTTTTTGTCACCTTATTAATTGTAGTAGTTTTGAAGGAAACACCTTTTTTTCTTGGTGGGAGGATGAAAACTCATCTCAAAGGTTTGAACTAATCCAAGAAATTATTCTATTTTGACAGTGTTCACATCCTTATTTTTATTAATAGCAGTGATCTTTGCATGGAAGTGATCTGATAGGGAGCAAATAATCTTTCCAACTATCCTGAAATCATCAATTTTCTCTTCAAGATTGGCAGAGGTGTTAGTAATATCACATAATCTAGCATAGAATTCAGAAAAAGTCTCATCTTCCTTCATCCTAATATTTTTTCATTTAACTTATGAGGTATCATCATGGGCAATCTCCAAAATATCTCAAACATATTTAGTAATTTCAACATGAGAAATACGACGAAACTCATCAACAGACACAACACTAAAAATAGCCTTAATGCACTTTTGATTCCAATTACTACCCATTTTATCTTCAGTGGTCTAGTATTTCTTAAGTTTAGGAGCAACAAAGTTATCTTTGGTAACCTTAGGTTGTTCTCAATCATAAAGCATAGAGTTCTAGGCATTTTCATCTATAGACTATAAAAAGGTTGTCATATGAGTCTTCCAATATAGGTATTTAGATCCATCAATGTAAGGAGTACGGGTTATAGACGAACCCTCTCTCAAGTGATCTATAACAAGGTTCTAGGATAACTAAGTGTATCTAGTGACTACTCTGCTACCAAATGAACAATTCCTTTTTAGTTACGAACCTAATTAGTTAGAGGGCGGGTGAGGGTATGTTCGTCATTTATCCCTACCATATCAAACCAAAAAGAATCGCAAATAGAGTTAGATTGGGGCTATTTTGGTCATTTTTGCTTAATAAACGGTGAAATGATTGAGATACCCCTGATAATTTTATTTTTTAAAATAAAATTAAAATTACTAAATGTCTCATTTTGACATTATTTTTATAAGTAAATGAACAAAATATCACGTTCTCAAAGTTAAGGTGCTAAATTACACATTTCTTACCAAATTGACCATCCATCCTTCTTTTTATTCCATGTAACAAACCATTTTGAATTGCTTCTAAGTGGATTCCGAAATCAAAATTCTGTCTTGTGTTTTGTTTGAATGTTGTGTATTGTGATCTTCCAGGAGTGACCAGTGTTTTAAAACAAAAAAAAAAGAAAAAAAAAACAAAATGATATTAAAAAAAATGCAACATATATTCGAAAAATATGTGCCAGTTCAACAAATGTAAATAAAAAAACTTTCAGACGTATAAATATATTTATTTCAAGCCGCAATGAAATGAAAAACTCATCAACAACAAAATAAGAAAAATAATCGAAGAATTAGGAAAACCATTATGCAGTTCAAATTGATTATATATTCAAAATAACATCAAAATCGTTTGATGCATATTAATTAATACATTGGCCGAGTAGTGGGTAGTGATTTCGTGTCATATGTGTAATGTTCATGTGCACAAATTATTTAAGATTTTGTGCTCTGCTTTGCCTCATTCTTACCCTTTGGTGCACAAATTACTTTGCTAGAAATTTTGTAATAGCATTGTTTCACTTGACAAATAGCAACATTATTAGTAGATGTATGAATCAGTGGAATTAGCTAGACATGCATGTGACTCCAAACTGTCACCAATAGTTAGCATACATATCTACAAAACAACTCACATTTTCTTCAATTTTATCCACATTTTGAGACATTTTTACTGGCCTATTTTGATAATTTGACTAAAATCTTATTTGATTTTTTTATAAGAATATAAAATATTAATAGTAATTCATAATTCAATATAAATTAACATTTAACATTAAATTTAATTTATTTTTAACTTATTTTGCTTGATGATGTGATAAATAAAACTTATCTAAACTTATTTTGCTTGAAAAATGTAAACACGACAAAAGCTCTGACATGTGATAATAATATCCATATCCATATCCATATCCATATCCATATCCATATCCATGTATATGTATATAAGATTTAAGGAGATAATAGTACATGTTAGCACAAAAGAGAAAATGCTCAATTAGTTTTGCTAAATAATAATGCGAACGTGTCAAAATGAAATAGAAGTGGAAAAAAAATATTAAATTGATTGAAATTGTAATAACATAATTAAAATGAATACAAATTTAATAATAACATTATTAAAGTGATTATATATTCTATTTATACAACTTACCTGCACATTTATTTGTATAAATAGAAGTGGTTTAGAAAAAAGTTACCAGTCACATGTAGCAACTCTGACAACTGTAATTATAAACTCTCTCTAATCACCTGTGGATGATTTAAGTTAACTTCCCAAATAATATTCTATTACAAGTATATATTTTAACCCTTGTGTGGTTTTGGGTATTCATTCATATGTCCTTTGGCAGATGATGGATTATGCAAAGTATCTTTGAAAATTGTGGCTTGCCTCAAATAGGTGAAATGTCATCATGCACAGTTGGTTTTGAGTTTTGCTTTGAATGAGTTCATTTTAATGGCTACAATTTGGCGGAAGATGATAATATCTAACAAGGCTAATTAAACTATTAATGGTGTCAAGGCTCAAAATAAGGGGATCCATAGTCCATACTTTAACGTGGAAGGACAAAATATATAATTACTAATTAAGTAGTTGGCTTGAGAGTTGCTACAGAAAATCCAATTTTGCGATGGGACCTGGGTGATATTTGATGAACTTGGTTTGCCTTTTCATTTCAAGATATCTGTTTTTAACCATAGAAATTGAAATTAAAATTAAGAAATAAAATAGTCTACTTATTTTTATTTTTATTTTTTAAATATAAGTTATATATTATTAATCTAAAGATTAAATATTATTTTTATTAATAACTTTAAATACTAAATATAAAATGAACTGTTAAATTAATTCTGAAAATCTTATTTTCTCGTTAACCCCTAGTTGAGTACTTGTACAACAACAAAAAAATCCTAATTAAAGAAATAAAATAATCCGATTAATAAAAGTAATAAATAAAAATACTTACAGAATTAATATATATCAGATTTTCAGTTAGTAACACTATGTCCAAAAAGTAGCCAAAAAACACAAACAAACAAATGAGCCCAAAATAAATTAGGCCCAAACAGCACAAAGAGACTATAAAAAAAACCCAAAATCATATCATAAATAGATAGTCCAAAAACTAGATCAGCCCAAAAGCAAACCACCCAATAAACTCAGCAACACAAACAAAAAAAGAAATCTAATCGGAAACAACTATACTAGGCCAACAACGCAAGGGATACGAAAAAATTGATAGACAATGCTATGAGAAAGGTTGCTTCTTTGACGGTGATCGGGCCAGGCTACTTTGACGACTGTTCCAGAGCAAACACAACATATGCGGGATGCAAAGAACATGATGTGTGCAACTAATCTCCGACATGGACGATATTTGACAGCATAATTCTTAATTAACTTTCATTCTTTTTCAACAAAATGATGCACCATCTATTTAATTTTTTTGAGTTGATAACTTGACAACTACTCTTAGATTGTTGGCTTAACAACCATTCTTTTGTTTTATTATCATTTATTGCACCGTTTGATGCATGTAAGTTTGATTAATAATCTCTCACTTGAAGATTGATTTCAATCTGTCTTCACACCTCGATCAATACAACAGTTTTTCTAGTCTTGTAACTATAGCAGATCAACTGAAGTTGAACACGACTTCAATTGATCAATAATCACCACCTTTGTTAAAATATCCACTAGATTTTTGCTTCCTTAAATCTTCTATAGTATTAACACATAATCTTCTAATAAAGATCAGATAAAGTGATAACGAAGCCCAATATATTTGATTCTAGAATGAAATGTTGAGTTCTTCGCCAAGTGTATTGCACTTTAACTATCATTGTGTAGAACATTCTTCTTATTTTTGAATCCCAACTCAGTTAACAAACCTTGAAGCCATATCATCTCTTTACTAACTTCAATCACTACTACATACTTGGTCTCTATAGTGGATAGAGTGACAATCTTCTATATCTATGACATCCAACTAATAGGTGTAGTTCCAACAATAAATATATAACCGGTGGTACTTCTTCGATGATCAACTTCACCTCAAAAGTCTACATCTATGTAGCTTTATATTTTTAACTCTCTTTTACTAAAGTACAAAAACTTCTCTACGGTGCCTAGTAAATACCTTAAAATGCACTTGATTGCTTCCCAATGAGCTTTCCATGGATTTGACATAAACCTGCTAACAACTCCCACTATATAGCCAATGTCTGGTCTCATATAAACCATCGTGTACATCAAATTTCCAATAGCTGAGGCATAAGAAACCTTAGCCATGAATTCTCTCTCTTCCTCTATCTGAAGGGATTGATCCTTGAATAGGCAAAAATGACTAGCCAAGGGTGTGCTAACTGGCTCAGTGTCACCCATGCTGAATCTCTTCAAAACACGGTTGGTGTACTCTGTCTGAGATAACTGCAAGGATCTTCTCTTCTTCTCTCGCGATTTGCATTCCAAGAATCTTCTTTGTTGGACTCAAGTCTTTCATGTCAAACTCCTTTGACAATTGCTACTTCAAACTTCTAATATCATCCATATCTGAACCTACTACTAATATATCATCAACATAAAGTAGCAAAATGATGTAACTAGACCTATATCTCTTGAAGTAGCAAAAATGGTCGGCATTGCACTTCTAGAAACCTTCCTTGTGCATAAAGCTGTCAAACTTTTTGTACCACTATCTCAGGGCTTGTTTTAGGCCATACAAACTCTTCTTAATTTTTCACACCATATTCTTCTTCCTTATTTTTGAGAAATCTTCTGGCTGGTATATGTATATCTCATCATCTAAGTCTCCGTGAAGGAATGCAGTCTCCATATCCAACTGTTCAAGATGAAGATCTTCAATGGCTATAATACTCAACACTAATATGATAGTATTGAGCTTTATAATAGGAGAAAAAATGTCGGTGTAGTCTTCCTTCTGTTAAAATCCTTTGACAACTAGTCAGACTTTGTATCTCTTAGAACCATTATGCTCCTCTTTCACTAGGTACACTCGTTTATTGTGAAGTGTCTTCTTCCTAATGGGTAACTTAGCTAGTTCCCATATTTGGCTGGAGATGAGAGATTTCATTTCTTCTTTCATGGCAAGCTCCTACTTATTGGCATCTCAAGTCTAACAAGCTTCATCATAGTATTCAGGCTCCCCTCCATCAGTAAGCAACATATAGTTTCATGTATCTCCTGTTAGGCACATAAGATCGAGAAGACCTTCTTAATATAGGAGCTGGAGTAAAAGCCTATGATGTGTCGGACTACTATGCACTGCTTTGTCCAACAAGTTCCTCTGGCTAAGGACTGACTACAATTGTTTATATCATATGACTATCTGGGACATCATCTACATCTGCAAATACTAACTCATTCTGCTTTGAGTCATTGGTGTATGTTTTATACCTGTCCTTATACATCACTTTTTTGTTGAAAATCACATCCCTACTACAGATCACTTTCTAGTTTTTTTCATCCCAAATACGGTAGCCAAACTCATCATCCACATAGCCGATGAAGGTGTATTTCTTGGATTTGGGTTCAAGCTTATTCTTGCCTTGATCACTGATATGCACAAATGCTACACAATTGAAAAATTTTAGATGTGATAGTTTTACCTCTTTTCCGTTCCATATCTCTTTTGGTATTTTGTGCTCCAATGAAATATATAAGCCTTGATTGATCAAGTAAGCTGTCATGTTGACTACTTATGCCCTGAATTGCTTCGATAGATCTAACTATATATGAATGCTTCTGACTCTTTCTATAAACATTCAGTTCATATGCTTAGCTACACCATTCTGTTGAGGCGTGCCTGGCACAGTTCTCTCCATTCTTATACCATGCTCATAGTAGAAATTTTTGAATATGGTGTCTTCATATTCACCATCATTATCGATTCTGAGCTTTTTGATCTTCAAACATGTCTCATTTTCAATCACAACTTTCCATCTATTAAAAGTCTTAAAGACTTTAGACTTATGCTTTAGAAAGTAAACACATACCTTCCGAGAGTGATTATCGATGAAAGTCATGAAATAGTATTTCCTACCAATAGATGAGATGATCGTTGATCCTCAAACATTAGAGTGAATGAGCTCTAGCCTTTCCTTCTTTGGGATTCTGTCACTTGTTTGAAAGCTGACTCTCTTTTTCTTTCTAAGTATGAAATCTTCTCACATGTCTATCTCCATTAACTGTAGACCTGTAAGTTTTTCATTTGAGTGCATAATCTTCATCCCCTTTTCACTCATGTGGCCTAGTATCTTGTTCCACAAATTTGGTGATTCATTGCCTGTTGCAATTGTGATTGAACAACATTCCTCTGTTGTCATGTAAAGAGTATCATTCTTTTTGCCTTGAGCAACCATCATTGCACCCTTTGAAATCTTCCAATCATTACCATGGAAGATTGTAGTGTAGCCTTCACTAGCCAACTGTCCTACTAAGGTTAAGTTATTTCTTAGGTTAAGAATATGTCTTACATCATTCAACTCCCAAACAGACCTGTTCAACTTAATCTTCACTATACCTTTGGCTATAATAGCACATGGTTGATCATCACTAAGATATACCTTTCCAAGGTTTATGTTTCTCGAAGAATTCTTTCTGTAATGTAGCATGGAACGATGCTCTAGAGTCTAACACCCAAGATTCTTCCTTACTCTACAAAGAGCATATCAGTGCATCATCTCCTTCGGTGCATTCTTTCACTGATTTTTGTAGTGCCCGATTCTCCTATAATTCTAACACTCGATAGTTTTCGAGCTATGGGAATTATTGGGATTCTTGGATTTGGACCTTCTATCCTTTGATCTACCTTGGTATTTTGTTCTACCACATCCATTCCCTTTGGTTGAATTTCTTCCCCTTGACTCTATATGCAAAATTGAAGAGGTTGACGAATCACCCAATTCTCTACGTTGGATCTCTTTATTGAGAACCAAATCACGAACATTGTCAAATTTCAACTTATTGCTTTATGACGAACTACTCATAACCATGACAGTATCATTCCAACTTTCTGGTAGAGAAAACAAAAGTATCAATGCTTGTACTTCTTTATCGAATTCAATTTCAACTAAATTCAACTAGGTTGTGACTGTGTTCAGTTCATTGAGATGCTGAGCTACAGATGCGCCTTCCATCATCCACAAATTGAACAAAAGCTTTATCAGGTGCACTTTACTTAAGGCAGATGGCTTCTCATACATATTAGAGAAAGCTACCATAAGACCCATCATAGTCTTTTCCTTTGCTATATTGAAAGAAACATTTTGGGATAATGTCAATCGAATAACTCCGAAGGCTTGTCTGTCCCAAAAATTTCAATTTTCTTCCTTCATAGCCTCCAGTTTCTTCCTTGAGAGAGATTGATACATAATTTTTTGATACAAACAATCCTCTATCTATATTTTTTAAAACCCAAAATCTATGCCATCAAATTTCTCGAGTTTCACCTTTCCTTCATTTGTGGCCATTGCTCCCACTCAAATCTAACTTCCTCCATATCGTTTCTGAATATTCCTACGAACCACTGTGTATTAGAATACCTCCATCAATAAACCAATATTACCGAAATTGCAGAAAATTGATAGAAATCACCACAAAATGCTTTGATACCAATTGTTAGGAAATTATGTAAATTCTCGATAAGCTAGATTTATGAGAAATAAAAAATAGACAAAATAAAACACAAATTGGATAATGGAGTTCGACCAATTTTTTGTACGTTTTCAGACCTGTTGTAGATCTTTTTACTAAAAATGAGAAATTATACAAAGTATTTACAACACTCATAACCCAATTACACCTAAGAAAATTGCTCTTAATTTTCTCTCATTAAAGCTTTTTCTCTAAGTTTTTTTCTCAATAGGTTAATGCAAAGTAGCTATTGTGGTGCTTTATTTATAGATACAAAAACCTCCATTTTATTTGTTTTGTCAACTAATTCTTAATTAGTTTTTCTTCTTTTTCAAAAAAACGTGCATCGTTTATTTAATTTTCTTGGGATGTTGGCTTGATAACTATTATTTTATTTTATTATCATTTATTGCACAGTTTGATACATGTAAGTTTGAACGTCAGAGTGCAACGTAGAGAATGGATGAGATTGATGGAAAGCTTACAAAGATTAGAGCTCAGCTGGCATAGGAAAAGGGATTTTCTTTTCTTTTCTTTGTTTTGATTTGATACTAAAATAATTATGAAAAGTTTATTTTCTCATGATCCCTTAATTGGTATTTATACAAAAAGTATGTAATAATTAATGAACAGTTAAGTAAACAAAATAATCTTAATTAAGGAAAGTAATAAATAAGAAATATTTACAGAATTAATGTACATACAATTTAATTAGTTAAAATTTAAAAACAAACATAAACTAATAGAAAAAGAAAAATAAGTAAAAAACCTTAATTATTTTCTTATTAATCTGGTATTTGTACAAAAAGCATGTCGTAATTAAGGAAACAAAATAATCCTAATTAATAAAAACAATAAATAAGAAATATTTATAAAATTGATATATACATAATTTAATTAAATCAAATTTAAAAATAAATACAAATTAAGAAAGAAAAAATGAGTAAGAGATCTCTAATTATTAGCACAAACACCATTCGAAAATAAATCCTGTGCACACAAGTGAAGGCTTGTAGTAGACGCTATTTCAAATGATATATACAAGGTTTTTTTTTGTTTTTTTTTTTTTTTGCGAGAAAAAAACTTTAGAATTTTTTTTAACGAAACTTATAACTTGATAATTGATAGTCTCAAGACTCTCAACATAAGAAAACAAAAACTATTCGCCTCCCCACCCACTCAATCAAGTTGGCAAAGGGAGCTAGCTACAAAAAGAGGTTCTCTTACACCAAAGAAGAGGTTGTAGGTATACTTTGTAATTTGCTTCCGCTCACTCAATCTGCTTGCTTATTGATGAATTTATATTGTTTTTATATTTTATCTGTTTGCTTTTTGATGAATTTATATTGTTTCTATATTTTATCTACTCATGAGTTTGATTTGAGTTTTTAATGAGTCGGTATCTCCTTATCTTGTTAAAATAACAAGTGTTAGACTCTTTATTATGATCTGTTATGTTATATATGATTACATGTTGCGAAAGTACAATCATCACTTACTAAATATGTTTTCAAATATAAGATCTTGAAGTGATTAAAAATCAAACTTTTTAATATGTATGATTGATTTGCACGTTGTGTGATGTTTACTATGTTTATGCATGCTACTACCTTGGACAGAAACTTATGAGGCACACCGTTATTAATGTATTTACCATAGTTTGTTTTTTTTACTATGAGTTGTTTTTGTTGTGTGTTAAATTGAGCATGTTGTTTTATACTTTTATTGTGTTATTTACTTAACTCACGTTTGTAAGGCTTGTTTGGTCAAGTTGAAATAAAGCTTACAAAAAGATTTCATGGATTGATATTTTTATCACTCATTTAGATTTTGATTGTCTATTTGAATTGGAAGAACAATTTACCTTTATGCAATTGTTGTTAGGTATAAAATTCTAATACATTATGTCATAATATTATTTGACATCTTATTTTAATAATTTTTTTAATTTATTTAAAAATTTTGTTAATATTCTTTTAGTTTTAAATTAGTATTAATTATTTAATTTAATATATTTATGTATAAACTTTATTGTATTTTACTTTTTTTTATTTTAAAAAATTTCTTTAAAAAATTTCAATGAAACGTTAACATGAAAACTCTAAATTTTATATTATAGTATAATAGGGGTGTCCATGGTCCGGTCCGGTCCGGTCCGATCCGATTTTTCCTAAAAAAAATTTAACTGGATCGGACTGTTCATATTACTCGGATCGGACCGTTTGACTTATAAAACCGTTCGGTCCAATTTGATTCTCGATTTGGTTCGATTTTTTTATAATTTAATGAAAATAATGTGAAATTTTTAATATATTATTAAACCGGTCCGGTCCGGTTTGAACGGTTTAAAATTAATACAAACCGGACCGAACCATTTGATTAGCAAAATCGTTCGGTTTAGTCCAGTCCGATCCGGTTTTACGGTTTAGTCCAGTCCGATCCAGTTTTACGATTTGGTCCGATCCGGACCGGTTTATGGACACCCTTATAGTATAATGGTAAAAAAATTTATTTTTTGTTCCCTAAGAATTTTTCTAGCTGTACCAAATATAATATTTTTTCAATTACATAATATAAAAACTATTATAACTTAAATAAATTATAACCAAAGAATTGAAGGAAAAAAAATATAAAAATAATTATTTATTATTATACAATCATTTTTTCATGATAATATAATTAAATTATTATAAAAAAATTAACTTTTCTTAATTTCCTAATTCAAAAGAATAAAGTAATGGAAATAGCTTATAGCCATAGTCTATTCTTACCAAATCAACATGCATTTAGAGACCCAAACGACACTTAAACTAATTTTAGGAGTTCATCATTTATTAATTATAAAATCGCAGCTTTGTTTCATATGGTGCAAATCTCACCAATGATGCATAAATATGACATTAAAAAGTAAAATATTAACAGAAGTAGTGACATATGCACTGGGCCTATATAATTTGTATATCAAATCCTTTTATGTGTTATATTTTATGAAAAATAGAGGTGCTATTCATTGATTGATTTTATTTTTTTATTATGGGATATTAATGTTTTTCAGTGTTATTCATTGATTGATTTTTTTTATTAAGTATCGGATATTGGTGTTTTTCAGGAAAAAAAAAACATAAATAGCTCTACGAATCTTGTATTTGACTGAAATACATCATCATCGTTAATGAATACTCTCTCTATGGAAATGACTAACTCAGCCGTCAAACACCTATTGACTGCTGTATTTGTTCTTCCTACAACATGCCGAGAGCAAGGAACCAGTACATAATAACTACAGATTCATAACAATGTAAATTTCTTCATATAAGAGATGAGATGCATAGGGAGGCCAGGTGATATGAATATTGGGAATGAATATCAATCATTTGTACGACTGATAAAAACTCTGCCGAGTGGGATTTAAAATGCATACTGCTGCAAGTTGGTCTATCCCTCAGTGGTCAGTACCATGATAAACAGGATTGGCTTCAAGTTGCTCTGCAAAATTCAAAAGGATCTCCTTCAGAAAACTGGCAAAATCATCCTTATCTATTTCAGAAGCAGTCTTATCAGTATCCACATCATCAAACACTGCATCATACAGAAGAACCACTGCCTCATTGGCTTCAGATGGTGGCAAGCCCAATTCCAACCCATTATTCTCAAGAAAATTCCTCACTATCCCAGCAATCCTTGAGGTAGCTTTTCCACTATCCATTTCTAGCCATATGTTCTCTACAACATTGCTCAATTGCTTCTCATCAGCCAAAAACTGCAGATTTATTCAGGGTAAAAATTATTTACTCAAAGAATTATCAAAAATGAATTTAGAATATGAAGGAAGATTTCAGATAGCCAAGTTGCCACCAATAATAAGACTATGAAAATGACTTCCACATTGATTCAAAAGCGGGGGTCAACGCCCAGTGTCCACAACAAAGCAACCTCACTCCCAAACACCAGATGACAGACGAGTACTATGCTTCCATATATACATTCACTAAGGTGTTTTGGGTTTCAATTTATATCTAGATAATTTTGGGTTTGCTTCAGTTTCGTTACTCAGTGCAGCAGCATCCAGATCCATATGCAGTGGTATTACAGACTGGGTCATGCATCAACAGCATTAATAATATGGATGCATAAATAAGAACTAAGGGATGTTTAGTTTACATAATGAAAGAGGAATAAGAATAGGAATAGTAAGATAATTGAATGTAAAGGAAACAATATTACCATTACAGTGTTTGGTTTGACTATTAGAATCAAAGAAAAAATAAGTATTGCAGTGTTTGGTTTATAATTAGAATGAAATGGAAAACACTGTATATTACCTTAATACCCCTATGTTCGATAAAATTTAAATAGTATCATTTAATTGTTATTTTTTCCATCAGACAACATATATTATTAAAATTATTATTTTTTTAAAAAAATATTACTAAAAAATATTATTTAATCTTATAAAAAGATTAAAAAATATATATATTTTTGATAATATTTTTGGATTAAGGTTTATTTGTGTTTTTTTAAGGGTAAAATTGGAATTAAAAATGCGTATGTAAATATAATCCCAAGTTGTTTCTATTTCTTGTGGGTTTTCTAAAATAAAGGTAACTAAAAGGAAGATAAGAGAGGAGGAACTACCTTTCTTATCTTGGATCCATTGACGACCTTGATGTTCTGAACAACAACAACATGCCTTTCAGTCAGGGCCTCAGCTAGGTCTTGTAGAACAGATTGAAGTAACTCTGCAAATTGCCCTTGACCCAACTCTTCTTCACCCTCTGCTCCATGTTTCTTCAAGATATCATTAAGCAGATGAAACTCTGATCAATTACATACAATTTTTTATCAAATTCATGAAATCACAAACGTTATTTAAGTACACAAGCGACGCTTACAACATTGAACTGGCGAGAAAGCTAAAACAGTCAAAAATCTATGAACTGAATGAATAGGAAGGCTTGAGTTGAGAACAAGAGCAAACAGGGATGCAGGAATATCTACAAAGTAAGCAAAAAGGAAAACTAAAGGAATTTTTAAATAAATTAGATCACTTTCCGTTTCAAACACAACCATAAAGAAGAAACTCTCTCAAAACCAAGATTCATATTTTTTGTTTAATTACTTTCATAATTCATGAGTAAGACAACAATCAATTATGAGATGGGAAATCAGCAACCTCTTGGATGCGCAGAGAGTAAGAAATGACATAGGAAACATAGTCAGACAAGCTTACTGGATGAAGAAGTCAAGTGGTCTCCAACATTGCTTCATGCTCTTGCTACTATATTCAAGATGCCAAATGTGTGTTAAGCATGCATGAGGTTTAAACAAAGGCATACAAATATTATTCTCAATGACCCAGTAGTCCTAATAGCCCTAAGTGCAGACATGAAAAAGAAGGATATGATGAACACATGACATTGCAACCCGTTGAATCCTACATGAATATTTACTGGAGTTGCATTTATTTTTATACATTTCTGATTGAAAAATAAAGTCTAAAATTAACAGAGAGAACAAATGAATTAAAGCAAACCTGAAAATGGAGGAACACCCATTTCAACTCCCATGTGGACAAGAGCATTCCGTATCTCACTCTTGTGAATCTTTCCCTTATCTTCTGCGTCTAAATCAGTGAAAAGATTCTCTGCTAGCATTGCAAAATCATCTTCATCCTCTAGAAACAGCCGGATATTGCTTCCATCCAAGATAGATACAACAAGAGGATCCTCTGAAGAAGAAACATTACGAATCATATAAAATAATTTCCAATGCAATACATCAGGAGCGTTATCCAAACATACCATAAGCTACTGGTGAAAATCATCGGTCGTTCATCGTTTTGGTGAAAAAATAAATCTGAAACTATATATCTGTTCTATATATCCCACAATTTCTGCTCAAAAAGAATAAATTCGCCAGTGTATCAACTAACCCTTGTATGAATTTCACTATCCTGTGTGGGTTGAGATCATAATTCAGAAAGCACAAAGATAATTTCGTCATATCAACTCAAACACTCGCTAAGCATATAATATTCACCACTCGAAACACAAACACTTACAAAATACGAAGGATCGTATTTACCTTTGAGTTCATCGGCGATCGCAGCGACATAGAGCTTGATTGTCTGAGAAGCTTGAGTAGGATCAAGTTCCGTACGAAGAAAATTGGTCGCTTCGTTGGCATTGATGCGTCGAAGAGCAGAGGACTTGAGACTTTGGAGCATTGACAAGCCGAAGAGAGAAGCGGTGACTCTGGAATCGGCGATGTCGAGAAGCTGAGCTCCGGTCAATGTCGCCTTAGGGTCCGGCAAAGTCAAGTCGATTCCTCGGAGTTCAGTTCCGTCTAGAAACGTTAAGCTTACGTCTGACATTTTTCGTTTCAGAGGCTGAGAAAGAGTTTTTTCTTTTGCTGAACAGAGAGAGAGAGTTGAATAGTTGACTAGGAATTGATCGGGTCTATTAAATTTCGGATCTGAAATGAATTGTTTATTGGTTTTTATATTTATTTAGAAAATTATTTAAATTTTAATAATAAGAATTAATATTATAAGGTATTTTTATTATTATAAAAAATAAGAATCGATATTTTTATAGAAAAAAAATTAACGCTAAAGCAATTTAATATCATTAAGAGAGAAAACTATCAAAACAAAATTAGGTTTTTAGATTTATCAAATTTTTTTTTTTTTTGAGCTCAATCCATTGTTAGAAAAAGTTGGCTTCCACGCTAATATTATTAACTTGTCGTAACATTTGACTTTTTTGCCCTCATATTGTTTAAAAAGTCATGTATGTTGTATTCTAGATATTGACTCTTCACCAAAAATTGCGAAGGCTTGTTGAAGCACCCTTAATTCCACTCTGAATTTATTAACCAAAGAATAACTCAACATCGCATATTTTATTTTTTATTAAAATTATTTAAAGTCAAGGATTATTAATAATAGAAAACCTTATTTTAGGATAATTTTAATAAAAATAAAATTTGTAGAAACACATTAATTTGAGCAAAAATACATTTATATGGTGTAAGAATGTTTACTATTGACATTGAATACTACCATAAATCTTATCAAGTTAAGATAACGACCTAACAAAATAGTATTAAACTTTAATTCAGACTAATTTTGATAAAAAAAATAAAATTCTTAATATGTATTTGATTGATGTTAGAATACATTGGTCTAGTATAGAAAAACTTATCATTATTATCCATTATCATGATAAAGATTATTACAATAAAATAATATCTTATTATAATGGTAACTTTTATCTCACGAACGATTTTGATAATAAAATAAAATTTAAGTATTAACTTAATAAAGTATTTATCTATTAATTCATATTTATCTTTTTTCTTGCAAATCTTTAATACTTTATTTCATGTTATTCAATAAAAATTTATAGGGCTAATAATATATGGTAATAAATATAAAAAATTAAAGATAAAATATTATAAAATCTTTAAATTAAATTAATTTTATCTTTTAATCTCTTAAATTTAAACTACTATGACATGGATATCTCAATCCTTAAAGTAGTCTAGGTTGTCTCCTATAACCCAACTTAAAAAAGGCTACCACTCCTTTGAGTGGGTGTGCTTTTTTTTTATTTTATAAAATATAATAAGAAAAATATATTTTTTCTTTTATATACATTAAATTCAAACCTAATTTAATTTATTCGTACAAAAAATACTTATAAGTAACATGCACATGTTAACTGTCTAACTCATTTGAAGTAAAACTTAATAAATAATAAATTATTGATTTTTCTAATGATTAAATACACAACGTTTTGAATATAAGTCGCCCTTTTTATTAATTCTATATAATTATTTTTAGTTTTTGTTATTTTTTAAATTTATAAACTTTTAATTTTTTTCATAATAATATCAAGTATAATTGTTTAATGTTTATTACTATGTATCTATAATAAAGAATGTACATATCATTATAAATAAAATGAGTTCATCCAAGTAAATTTAATATTTATTATCCTGTAAAAGCATTAAAAAATATGATGAATTTATTAAATTACCTTGAAAAAATAATTACCTACATGTAACAGGCACGTATTTAGTTATGTTAATTCATATATTTTAAGTACTTAAGTTTATCACATTTTAGAAAAATATATACTTAATTAAGATGGCAATAATTTATCTTTTTTTAAGTGAAGAAATTTAAATTTTTGAACCCTATTTTAATATTTTTGTATATCTATAATAAAGAATGTGCATATCATTATGTATAAAATGAGTTCATTTAAGTAAATTTAATATTTGTTACCTAATAAAAACTTAAAAAAATATGATAAATTTATTAAATTATCTAAAAGAATTAATTACCTACCCTTAAAAGATGGATTACATAGAATACTTTAATTGCTTAAGAAATAGCTTTGACTATCTTCAAGAAAATAAGAGATAAAGGTGAAGAAAATAAGAGATAAAGGTGATCCAACGGGGATTAAACTGAATATGAAAGAAGCTTATGATATAGTTGAATGTAATTTTCAACGAAAATTCTAAATTGCATGAGTTTCTAAAAAAAATATTCTTTTATTTACCCATGCATTTCTAATGTTTCTTCCTCTTTCTTACTTAATGGATCTGTTAGGAAATTTGGATAAAATGGTATAATCACAAATTCTCCCTATCAAGATCTTCCTTAGCAGAATATCAAATAACAGATAAATAGATAGTACATAACACAAGAATTATAGTGGAAACTTCAAATTAGAGAAAAACCACTTTCGTTTTCAAAAGACAACCAGAGAAAAATTCACTATGTGGAAAATTGTTACAACCACACTCTCAGTAATTTTCTCACACACCCAAAAAGACAAGAGCAATTACAAGCCCAAGAGAATTTTCCCACAAAATTCTCACTTAAGAACTTCTCATTCAAGCTTTTCTCTATTTTTGGGATGATTATCAATGAAGAAATGAAGCCATATTTATAGCCTTCAAGTTCTCATTTCATATGACAAACATTTCTTCATTCAACAAAATTAGGCTACCTAATTTTTCTATTATTTATTCAAACAAGGTTAGGCACCTCCATCTTTGACAATATAGTAAGCCACCTTCCATGAATTTTCTTCTAAATTAGGCACCTCCTATTTTGACTAACAAACCTAATATTATTTTTAATCAATCATAACAGGATCTCCTTTTGGTAATTTATGTCCATAATAGGGATTAAGACAATGTGATAATTTGTTTCCTTATCTCTTCTTGATGGTTTCTGCATGTCTTTCAAAGCATATTTTCAAAATAGAAAATTCAAACTAACTTGATAAAAAAGCCTTTCCTATCTCTTATATAATGTATGTTGATGACATTGTCTTTCTTCTTAGAGCTAACATTCAGGAATTAGTTGCTATCAACGGTATATTGGATAAGTATTATGCTTATACAAAAATTTGCAATATTTTTCTCCAAAAATACGTCTTTAAATTACCAAAGATCAAATCTCCATAACAATACAAGTAAATAAATCATTAACTATTATCAAATATTTAGGCCACTCTTTACCCATTAATAGAAGGAAAAAATGGAATTTAACTATCTTTTTGAAAAACTAAAAGCCATATTAGATAATTGAAAATTCAAATTGTTATCGCAGGCTAACAAACGTACAATGATCAATTATGTGTTCTAAACTATGTTCATTTTCTCTATGAGTACTTTTAAGCTATTAATTAGTTTTTGTGATGTTGCAAATTCATTGGTGAAAAAATTCTAAGGAAAAGGCTATACAAACTCTAAACACTTTTTACTCCTTTGAGTTGGGACTTTATCTACATGTCCAAATTGGTAAGGGGATTGGGTTTTGGCATAACTAAAAATTTTAACAAGGCTATATTATTCAAAGATGTCTAAGAGTTAGTTATTCAATCTAATAAACTTTGGGTGAAAGTCTTCATTCAAAAATTCTTCAAGTATAATTCCTTTATTTATGTCATCAAGAAATCAAATGATTCAAGCATATGGAAAGATTTACTTTGGACATAAGATTTGCTTCATTAAGGTAGTTGTTGGAAGATAGATACATAAAATAGCAATATCTAGAAAGATCTTTGGGTACTTGGCCTCCTAAAACAACAACTTTCCTGAAGTTTGGTTGAAATAAGAACGTCAGATATCACCCTACAATAGGTACATTATGTGCTCGATTTTTGTTACTATAATAACCATTAGTTTTGGGATTTTTATTAAATGGTCTCGCTTTTTGGGATAATATCACTTCTTACATTTTGAAAATTCAACAATCTAACCCTTCTATTATTAACCAAATTCATTGGTATGGTAAATGAAAACATTAATTCTCTGTTAAAGATGCTTATGAAGTTCTTATTCAAAATAGAATCCAAAATATAATATCAATCTTTGGAGGAAGATTTGGAAAGCATCAATTTATAAAAGAGAACAATTCTACTATGAAAAATTGTTAATGATTATTTAAACACAAAAAAGAAATTAAGTGCCTACATGACTTTTGAAGACCTAAACTATCCTCTTTAAGGAAAGAAAGCAGAGGTTGTGGACATCTCTTCATAAGATGTGATATACTCAGATCATGGTGGTTCATTTGAAAATGGTGTTCTTTGAAACTTCAATGAAAAATTGGACATTAACTCATACTTATTGTTCATTCCGAGTCCCCCAAATAAATGATTATTCATGTAGATAGATAAAGAAACTTTCGATCACCTTACTACAATTATTATGCTTGGACAAATTTGGTGATTACAAAATGAAATAGTCTACATTAACAAAGTCTATTCATCACCAAATTCAAGTTAATAGAGTTTTAAAAAAAATTGAGAATTTTTCTCCATTTATTCATGGCAAAAAACAAGTGGAAACTACTTTAACTAAAGACTCTTATATCATTCCAAAGTCATGGAAGCCTCTTCCCTAAAATAATATTAAAATAAATTTTGATACTGCATGGACACAAGACAAAGTAGGGTAGAGATTCAAAGTCACTAATCATTTTGATAGAGTTATATATTCCTTGATTGGATTTACTATTACTTTATTAAGTGAAGAAGCAAAAGTTGCAGCTTTCTACCATGCACTTTAATATGTTTTAGACCAAAAAACCATAGCAATTCATATTGAGAGAGATGTAAAAACATTTGATGATGCTTTTAATACAGAAAACTAAACTTTTATGAATTTGAATACTCAACATATCATCTAAGAATCAATTAATTTTTTATGCAGGTTTTCTATGCTGTCAATGAGATAGATCCCTCGAGAATTTAACATGTAAGCTAAAAACTTAATTACTTTTGCTTGACATATATGATTGGTTGGAAACATTCCTATTCAAGCTTTGCTAGCCCATATATCTAAGCTCCACACGGGGAAAGAAACTAGAATAGTTAATATTTTCTTCCTTGTAGCAAAAAAAAGGCACTCACCTAATTTATGTTCGTTCATATATTTTAGGAACTTAAATTTAGTACATTTTAGAAAATATATTGGTTAAAAATATATAATTAGTTAGGATTGTAATAATTAACATTTTTTAAAGTGAAGAAATTCAAATTTTTTAACCCTATTTTAAAACCTTCATCATTTAAATTAAATTTTTAGTTTATTTTAGCGATGTAGATCGGAAAAATATGAAATATTTATTCTTAAAATTATATTAATAAATATGTTAAAAATTAAAAAGTTATAAAATACAGACCTAATTAACCTATAGGGAGTGAAAATGTTTTTTTTTAATTTTTATCAATTTATAATTTAATAACCTAAACAAAGCGGCCATATATGCAATTGCGTGTAAAAATAAAGTACTAATACACGATATTTTTAGGTGAAAAAAACCTAGGCTACAACCATGACTTAAGAGGAAAACTATCAGTCCATCGGACCAACTGACTTTCCAATATGAAAAGTAAATGTTTAAGTACAAACTCGATCTTATGCTACTTTCCCTAGTATACTGTCCCAATGCACCTTGCTTACAAGCTCATGTTCTGTTTTTCACAATTTTTAATATTAGTATGAGTAGTATCCAAACCAACATTCCAATAAGCATTGTGCCAATAAAATATGTTCACAAATCAACTACAAAAAGGTTAACATAAAAGCATAAGTATTTGTATGTGTTCTATAACATATTTAATAATAAATAACTTTAAATAGATAATTTGATAACTATATCAGATAAATCAAAATCAACTATTAATTTTAGAATAATCAGTTTAAGCACAAGTTCATTAATGATAGTTTTTTTTAAGATTAATAATCAAACCAAATAATTAAGATATGATATACACAATTATTTGATATAATAATTCAAGAATAAAAATAAAGAAAAAGCTATAAGAACATATGATCAAAATATAATAAACTAATTAGGCTTATTAATCAATCAAACACAACCACCAATGTTTGATAGATTAATCAAATAAAGAAGTCTAAAGAATTATGATTTTATATTTACAGAATAAAAGAGAAATTAAGAAGAGAATAATGTTTTTATAGTTGATTGAAACAATAAACAATGAGTTATAAGGAAAATTAAAACCTTTAATCCTATGTAATTGATAAATATATTTTCTATTACATATAGGATTAGTAATACTCATTAATTAAGAAGACTCATATTTAAAGAAAACTTCTTTTAAAATAGACTCATTAATCAAAACTCTTATTTAAAGAAGAGTTCATTTTAAAGTAGGTTTTAGGCTATCTATCAAGCTAAGATTTAACTTATAATTTAGGCTATATCTTATCTAATATTTTAGCATATATCTTATTCTATATTTTAGCCCATATGTTATTCTATATTAAAATTTAGGATATATATTCAAAACAATGAAATACATTAAAGAATGAACTAAGTGATAATTTCATAAATTGATTCAATTTTAAATAAATATTTTAGTAACAAAAATAATTCCAAATTTATGAACATGTGTTATTAAATAAGTGCAACTTATGTATCATAATTATAACAAATATATCTGAAATATGACTATTTAAAAGTTTGACGTTTCTTTGACTTTGCTTGATAGACTTGATAACGTGCTTAAAAATATGACACTTATAGGAATAAGATAAAAATACAATGATTTCCTAGACTCTATAGTGAAACTATCCTATTATCCAATGAATCTATCTTCACTGTAACTTGATAAGCTTGGAAGTAACTAAAATGACATAGATAAAACATACTACAACTTAGCTTGAAAGTCTCATTATACATTAGTTCAGTTTACATAGAAATAAACAAAGTGTAAAGAATAATCATATAATGTATGCATTTATACTAATCAAGCTTAACATAAGACTAAATGATGGAAAGCATTTTTACCCTAGATATATTCTCCCCTTATATGCATAACAAAATAAAACATGAAAGTAAAACACATTCTCTTCTTTTTTGACATAGGAGAAGAATAAAACATTGAACAAAGTAATGGAGCTAAATTCCCCTTAAATTCTATGACTCCCTAACTTAAAAACCAATTAAAAAGTCAATAAATAAGAAGATGTAAATTAATAAAAATATTTTTTTAATTTTAATAAATAGCTACATAAAGTATTAAACTCATTTGATTACAAACGAGTACAAATTTTGATTATTTATTATATAAGTAAGCAAGTAGAGTATAAGAGGCACACAAGAACACTTCATACATATAATGACATATTAACATTTATTTAAAAGTAGTATATATGTTTAAACTCTACAAATATGCCAATTAGGTATTTTATGATTAATCAAAAAAGACTTAAAAGAAAAAAAATATCACATACCATGTAAAATTATAATTAAGTCTTCGATCCCATAAAATAAAATATACCAATCAAGGAGTTAAATTTTTTTATCTTTATTTTCTTATGATTTTTTTAACCTCAATTGGCGCTTTCTTTTTATGCATTCCATGTATAATTTTTATAAGTAGTCTCTTTTTGAATTTTTTTTGTTTTGCATGAGCCATAAACCTAGCATGATGAATTTTACGCTAGTTGTGAGGTAGCCTTATCCACTCACTACGGTAGCTTCACACATCACAGTAGGTAGCCCTCTCAATACTAGGTTTCTTCATATGGTAAAATTTTAGAATGCAAGAAATAGAGCTTAACACAATTTTACAATCAAGATTAGTTTGAAATCCTATAGTCTTCAAGAGAATTCATAAATTTCAAGCATAACATAAATGTGTGTTATTGAGTGTGTGAATAAGTTAATGTCAACATCAATAATTACATGTGCAAGAATATGTGTGTGCATAAGTCAAAATTGTTGAATAATTTATACAATAAATGTCAAAATGAGTTAAGTCGCTAAAGTAAGGTTATATGTATGTAAGTGTTGAATAAGTCCAATACCTTGTTGGCTAGATAAGGATTTAAAAAAAAATTGGAAATCAATTTGAATGAGAGATTTCCAAGGCATTCCTAAGATATTTAAAATTCATTGTTAGTTAGGTTACATGTTACTGTGGGTGATGTGTCAATGCAATAACAATAGTCATGTGATTTAATTCCCTTAATCATATATTTATCCTTTCGATCTGTTATAATGCAGTGATTATTTGTAAATTACACATTAAAATCATTATCATATATTTGACTTATGCCAATCAAGATCTCCTTGAGTCATTCCTCATATAAAACTTCCTCAAGTATAGATATACTCTTTATTTGAATAGAGTCTCTTATAGATGTTTTACTGATGAGTACTCAAAAACACTAAAATAATCATGATTTTATGCACATTAATTGATTAAAAATATATATATTTATATGTTTTATCATATATTTATATAAATTTGTCTTTTTCGGAATCACGGGTATTTTTATTGTTTTTCAGGTATTTTGGCTTAAAAATGCAACTTAAAGACTCAAAGAGGAATACTGGAAGCAATACATCACAAATATATTAATAAATAAATGAGGAAAGGTCAACAAATATGGAAAAATTGTACAAAATGGGTCAAAAAGGAGAAAATCACTCCGCCACGCGGCTACTGGTATCGTTCATCACAAGACGCTACCGCTTAAGCGCGCCACGGCCGTTTCACCCCATTTTTTACAAGACCACCCCCGTGACGAAGGCCGATCATCAATGACCTCCATAATTCCACTACGCGTTTTCATCATTTTTTAACATTTTTTCACCCACTTTTTCTCTCCATCCTCACCTATAAATACCCTCATTCCCTTCACTTCTAAACACACCTCAAAACACACTTCTCTCTTCTTTATTTCTCTTCAATTCTTAGTTTTTAGTTTTTTTTTTGTTTTAGCTAGTTTCTCTTAGTTTTAGAGTTCTTCCCCTTTTGGGAAGAACAAGTTATATTTTTGTAATTTATTAGCTTTTTGATTCAATAAATGGGAGTGCAAATTCCGTTTGGAGGTTTTCCAGCAACAGGAATAACATCGAAGTACTGTAAGGATTTTATTTTCTTTGCAGTTAGTTTTTATGCTTTATTCTTACATGTTATATTTAATTTTTCTGTGATTAAATTTAAGCGTATTTAGCCGTTTCTAAACATGATATAATAATAACATTGTTATGCCATGTAAATATTAAATAGGTAAAAATCTCTAAAATGAATTGATTTTATTTTTATTCAAGATTTTATATTAAGAATGTTAGAGAGAAATATATTATTTTTCATTACAAACTTAAATCTGAAAATTAGATTTTAAGGTTTAGTTATCTGGTCTAATTTAGAGTAGTGCTCTTTTATTTGTTAGTACAATCGCCCGGTAGTTAGAGTGAAGCTCTATTTCAAAAGTTTTTATAAGAATTATTATCTGAAAATGTATTGACAACATGTTTTCAGTTTAATTATGCTGTCACGATATCAAAATTTTAAAAATGAAATTAAATCCTAAATATCCTGTCACGATATTTTGGGTTTTGTGTTTTTAATCTACTAACATAAAAATAAACATAGATTCAATAAATATTTATGCAAATTTTATCATTTATAATAGTGGAGTATTTATGGATATAATAACTAAGTTAATTATGCTTGCTCATATTATTTAGGTTATTAAAGATATGAATTGATATTTATTGATTCTCCCTTTTTTGTATGAATACCAATTTGGTGCCAAGGGTTAGATATTCTTTATTAAGCTAAACAAATCAATTAACACCTATGGGTGGGGTTGATAACTAATTTGGTTAATTAAATTAATTCCTTTTTCTAAGAGATTGAAAATGAACCATTTAAATGTCACCTTTTTGTGGAGTTAGACAGTTTAAAATTTATTCTAGGTGTCCAAATTAAACCTAAGAATTTAATTATCTGAGTACTAACTTTCAAGTTTTAAAACCACTATTGAAAATATGTTATCAATACATTTTCGAATAATATTTTTTATAAAAACTTTTGAAATAGAGCTTCACTCTAACAATATGGCGATTGTACCAACAAATAAAAGAGCACTACTCTAAATCGACTCCAGGATAACTAAACCTTAAAATCTAATTTTCATATTTAAGTTTGTAATGAAAAATAATATATTTCTCTCTAACATTCTTAATATAAAATCTCGAATAAAAATAAAATCAATTCATTTTAGAGATTTTCACCTATTTAATATTTCGCAAGCATAACAACGTTATTATTATATCATGTTTTACAACCCAAAGACGCGATTAAATTTAATCACAGACAAATTAAATATAACATGTAAGAATAAAGCATAAAAAATAACTGTAAAGAAAAATAAAATCCTTACAAGCTTCGATGCTTATTCACGTCATTTGGAAAACCTCCAAACGGAATTTGCACTCCCATTTATTGAATCAAAAGCATATAAATTACAAAATATAACTAGTTCTTCCCAAAAAGGGAAGAACTCTAAAACTAAGCAAAACTAAGTAAGAAAAGCTAAAAAATAAGAAAACTAAGAAAAAAACTAAAAAAGCTAAGAAATGAGAGAAAGAAAGAGAGAAGAGAATGTGTTTTAGGGTGTGTTGAGAAGGGAAGGGGGTATTTATAGGTGAGGGTGGAGAGAAAAAAGTGAGTGAAAAAATGTTAAAACGCTTCATAATTCTTGAGGTCATTGATAGCGTCATGTGGGTGGCTGCACGTGAAAATGGGGCGAAACGGGCGTGGGCAGCACGGATACAAGTGCGGCTAAGCTGGATGAACAGTACCCGGTAGCGTAGCTTTGCACGGATGATGAATAGTACCATCGCTGTGACTAGGCGTTACAGTCTTGGCGTAGCGATTTTCTCCTTTTGACCCATTTTGTCCAATTTTTCCATATTTGTTGACCTTTCCTCATTTATTTATTAATATATTTGTGATGTATTGCTTCCAAAGATTATTCCTCTTTAGTCTTTAAGTGGCATTTTTAAGCCAAAATACCTGAAAAACAATAAAAATACCCGTGATTCCGAAAAAGACAAATTTATATAAATATATGATAAAACATATAAATATATATATTTTTAATCAATGAATGTACATAAAATCATGGTTATTTTAGTGCTTTTTGAGCACTCATCATTTACCATCACCAAAGGTAACCGTCCTTTTATTGTATTCTTCAAAAGTTTTAAATAAAGAATTATTTCCAGTCATATGTCTAGAGCATACATTGTCAAAATACCATGCGCTATTTTATTTAGCTTTAAATGTTGTATAGGCCACATAGCATTATTATTCATACTTCTTAACCCATCGTCTCTTAATTTTGGAAGTTTGAGCTACTAGTTTCTTAGGGTTTTTTTTGTGTAATTCTTGCAATACAAACTTTATGTTTGGAAATTTTTGAAGGGTCATAGAAATATTTGTATTCATAATAGAATCATAGGTATAAAGAAATCTACACTTAGGTTTAATGTATCATTTCCTACCACAATGATGGCAGATGAGAACAAACTGAATTTGCTCAAAGTGATAAGGTGCATAAATCACCTTCCTTGCTAGAGCAACAATAGGTTTTACAAATAAAATTTTTGATGATGAAGGTATTGACTGTTATCTATATATCCAAGACCTCTTTTATCTTAATACAACTTTCCATAGTCTTGGACTTTGGTCAATTTCTCAACACCTATGGTCAAATTCATTATCGTCTCTTTAGCAATACTAAGTTTTTGCCTAAGCTTTTTGTTTTCCTGATATGTTTCTATAAGGATCAGATTCAAAGCATCAATATGCTTAAACAATTTCTTTTTATCTTTTTCTAGGCTAGAGGAATTTATTTTGTGAACATTGATGATATTATAAAGTTTAGTTACTTCAATAAGTAGTTTATCTCTCTTTCCTGGCACCTAGAAAATTGATAAACAGTTCATCGTATTTTGATACATTAAAGTTAGACAGTAAGAGAGAATAGTTTACTCCTACATTTTCGTCATCCAAGTTCGAGTATAAGTCATTGTGGTGGGCTTTGGTAGTTGTGGTGAAGGCACAATATTTAGTGTCATCATCATCTGAGTTACTAGCATTATCCTACTCACTTTCTGTATCACTAAGTGTAGCATTAAAGGCTTTTTCAACTTTATTTTTATTGTCCGCACATACTATAGAAATATGACCAAGGCTCCTATAAGTAAAGCATTGAGGACTAGTGGGCTTAGTTTTATTACCATCAAAGCTAGGAGACTTGATTTCCCTTGACTTTTAGTCCCTCGAACGATTGAATTGTCCCTTGTTTGATTGATTATTCTATTGACCCTTCTTTTTTAGGAACTTCTTAAATTTTCATGCTAACAAGGCTAGTGACTCACTATTCATATCATTATCACTATCAAAGATGTCCTTTTTTAAGCTTTTAAATGCCACATCATTGTTTTTCTTGGATGGATCAAGAGTAAGCTTAAAGATTTGGATCAAATTGACATGTTCATCAATGTTTAGAACAAGCATTAGTGATATCACAAAAAGAAGTATAGAATTGACCAAAAGTTTCAATGCTACTTATTTTAATGGAATCAAACTGAGATTTTTGAAATCTCAATTTTGTTTGTTTCACTTGGGAAGTTCCCTTTTGAGCAAGAGTGCATTTCATACATCTTTAGCAGTCTCACAATCAGAGATGCAACGGAACTCATCTATCGACACTACCGTAAAGATTAAGCATATACCTTTTTGGTTTACCCCACTAAATAAGAAGCTATAAAAACATGTGATCAAAATATCATAAACTAATAAAGCTTATTAATCAATCAAACACAACCACCAATGTTTGATATATTAACCAAATAAATAAGCCTAAAGAATTATAATCTTATATTTACAAAACAAGAGATAAGGATTAAGAAGAAGACAATAATGCTCTTGTGTGGTTGATTGAAACAATGAGTAATGTATTTTATTTATAGAAAAAATTAAAACCCTCAATTCAATGTAATTCAAAAATATATTTTCTATTATAAATATGATTAGTAATACTCATTAATCAAGAAGGCTTCTAATTAAAAAAAGAGTGAGTAGACTCATTAATAAATAAGACTCTTGTTAAAAAAGAGTTATTTTTAAAGTAGATTTTAGGATATTTTTAGGCTAAGATTTAGGCTATATTTTATCTAATATTTTAGCACATGTCTTATTCTATATTTTAGTCTATATCTTATCTTACATTTTAACTTAAAATTTAGGATATATATTCAAAATAATGAAACACATTAAAAAATAGGCTAAGTGGTAATTTCATAAATTGATTCAAATTTAAATAAATATTTTAACCCCAAAAATAATTTTGGATTTATAAACATGTCTTATTAAATGCATGAGTGCAATACTATATATCATAGTTATAACAAATATATCTGAAGTACAACTATCTGAAATTTTAATATTTCTTCGACTTTACTTAATAAACTTGATAGCGAGCTTAAAAACAAGTTTATATGCAAATATTTTGTCTATGAAAATAAACAATACTTATAATCCTTATAAAAGTAAAGTATAGCTTAAATAAATTCAATAAAATTAGTGTTCGTATGTACATTTATTTTTATTTAATATTTTAATATAAGTATATTAAATTATTAAATATATATATATTTAGAAAATTGCTTGGATTGACCTTAATGAGTGGCATCATTTAAGTCTTTAATTTTGGAAAAACATTTGTTTAGCTCAAATAGATTCAATTTTGATAAGTTGATAAATGTTTTTCTAATTAATAACAATTCATTTCAAAACTCACAATTTTATAAAAACTATTCAACAAGTAGATTAAAATACCTTCATTTTATAACTTCAATAAAATGAGATCATGATAAGACACCACTGCATCTTTGACTACCTCACCGAAGATCCGACCATCCCACGGTGATCTCACCAGAGCTCTGATGATCACTACCAGTAGTTTCTTCAGAGGTTGATGTAACATATTATATTCAAATATATAGTAAGATGTAACATGTTATATTAATGTAGATGCAATATAATATGTTACATCCAAATATAGAGTTAAATGTAACATGTTGTATCGTCACTGGAGCTCTGATGATCCCTGTTGGAGATAGATGTAAAATATTACATATAAAGATTTATGTAAATGTAACATGTTATATACTCATTAAAGCTCCGATGACTTTATTGAAAAAAAAAACATATGTACTCAATACACTATATACAAATATAATTTAAGTTAACATCTTACATAATTTAAGTTATATAAAAAAATTAAATATTATACATACAAAGATAAAGAGATAACATGTTACATCTAAAATTAAGATCAATGTATAATATTACATCAAAAGTTATAGATAAAAGTATAATATATTACATCTAAATATAAAGATATAAGGTATTGGTTCGTATAAAAATTCAAACAAACATATGATTGTGATCAGTTAACATTGTAATTCATAATGTAATTGGCATTTGATTTACATTAATAAGTTCTCAGGTCTTCACTTTCACGTATAAAGTCATGGAAGTTAGACTCAATTACAAAGATCTGGATGACATATAAATTAAAAAACCTCTTTGGTCCGCAAAGACAGAAATCAATAGTCACTTAAGAATTTGCAGAAGAATCAAATTTTGGAAGTCAACGCTATGTGGCCGAGACTTATAAGTAGTACTGCTGCCTTACTCTTGGCCAATGTGAGACTTAACATCCCCCCTCCACATCGACTAGAGTCTAGATTTACCGTACAAGGACCGATAGGGAGTGAAGAAGCCAAGAGCCTAGCTCTGATACCAACTTAGAAACCCATACCTAACTCTGAACCCAAAAGCTTGCTTGTGAGTTAGAGGGTTGCCCAGACTTATAAGCAGCACTGCTACCTTACTCTTGGCCAATGTGGGACTTAATATCCCCTCTTCACATCGGTTAGAGTCTGAATTTACGGCACGAGGGTCAATGGGGGGCCAGGGAACCAACTCTGATACCATGTTAGACTTGAGCCTAACGCCATCTCAAAACTTAAGTTATAAGGTGAAGGATTGCCCAAGATTATATGTGCAATGGAAGCAGTGTCCCTAGCCAATGTGGGACTTAATAGCTTTACTGAGGGGGAAGAGAATTGAATCGAGAGGATCCATTGTAGACATTGTGTCCATGAAATCATTTCCTCCCACTCTCTTCTCTATATATGTATACGATTCAACCTCTTCTAGAATGTGCCTATAGACTATTTCTCCAAAGAAAAGATCAAGCAATGTTGAAGAGAGAAAAAGCCCTAGGTTTTCAGCAAGAGATATTCCACTAAGATCACCATTGACGATGAAGAGAAAAAAAGAAGAGAGAGAGAAGAGGGTAAGAGTTAGAGGCCGCGTAATTTATTCGAAGATGAAGTTGGGCCTGACTGACCATCTAATCCCCATTTGCACAAGATAGTAAAAATAGAGAAATTATAGAGCTCAGAGAAAGAGACGATGGAGTAAGACAAAGATAGAGGTATGTTAGTCGGAGCCTCCGGCACTTTGAATGTGAAACGGAAAGGAAATTAACTAAAATAGGCTAAAATGCCTATTATCAAAATAAATAAAGGATAAAAAATTAATAAATCTAAGCCGTTGTATCTTAGGAATAATATCCATAAAAACTTTTGGTATTTTGAAAATATCATAAATATCCTTGTAACAAAACAAAAATTAAAAGTAATTTTATGGTACAAATAATAAAAATTCAAATAATAATAAAAACTGAGAAATATTAGAAATAGAAACAAAAGACATCTCAAGATTCTTCTCATAAGAAATAGTAATTAGTACAAATAAATTCAAAAAAGAAGGTTAAATCTTAAGAAATGAGATTAATTTAAAGATACATTATTTTTCAAAATTAAGAAAAAAATTCTTTAGAAAAGATATAGTTTATTATGATAAAAATAATAAGGAAATAAGTATCAATATTACAGATACAAAAGAAATGATCCATTATTTTCAAAACTAAGAAAAATGTTCTTAAAAAAAGAGACAATTTATTATGGTATAAGTAATAAAGAATAGAGTATCAATATTATAAATGCAAAAAGAAGGTATAAGATACTATTAATTATTAAAAAAAAGCATAATTAATAAACAATCAAAATTCGTCAAAATGATAAAGTAAAAATTGAATACATTTATTTAGGAGGAATCCAAATATTAATAAAAACTCATTTTAGAGAAGAAATTGATACATCAATAAAACTAGTATTATTAGATTATAGAACAATAAATAAGATATATGTTTTATTATGAATGATTCATGATAACTTAAGATACTAAAAGTTAAAATACACAACATACTCTAAGTTTGCTATTAATACTCATGATAAAAACTTAAATTAAGTATTAAGTTTAATTTATGAACTTGAAAGAGAATATTTAATGAAAGAAAAAAAATCAACTATTTTCAATACACTATCTAATAGGGTATTCACTAATAAACAAGTATAACAGTCCAATAGATGAACAAAATGGATTTATAAAAATAGATAAAATCTTTCAGGAACTTGGATAAATAATAAAATTAAAAATACTAACGGAATTTGAAATATCAAAGAAATGACACTTAGATATTAAAGAAAAACCTCTAATAATAGGAAGAAAAGTAATGTAATCAAAAATAATAATATACCAAGATTTACTTTTATAGATCATGAAAGAGAAACTACAAAACTAAAAGAAGAAGTTTAAGTAATAAAATCATTAGTTGATGATGTAATATTAGGAAGAAACTGATGTTTAAAGGCAGATTAAAAAATATAAAATTAGAAATAGATAGGAACCTAGTAGGCATAGTAAAAAATAAGTAACATTAATGAAGGATTTAAGACTTCTAAAAGAGGAAATGGACTTAGTTCGAGAATCAAACACGAAACATCTACAAGATATAATTAAAACACAAAAAGAATTATTAAAAGAAAAAAATGAATGCGGTTATTAAGTCATAATACCAAATAATTCACTTCACTCTAATCCGACATTCTTAATCAAAAAAGAAGCTAAACAAAGAAGATGAAAAAAAGAGAATCGTAATAAATTTCAAAGCATTGAATAAATAACCCATTGAAGATAGATACTTTATTCTAAAAAGAACTATTATCATTAATAAAAAGAAAGAAATATTTATCGAGTTTTAATTGTAAAAGTAAATTTTTACAAATAAGACTATATGAATAATCTCAAAAATTAATGGCATTTAGTTGCCTCTAAGGACACTTCTAATGGATTGTTATACCACTTGAATTAAAACAAGCTCCAGGTACCTTTCTAAAATATATGAATAACATATTTAAGAAATTAGAAAATATTTATTGTGTTTACATAGATGATATTTTGGTTTTCAGTAATAAAAGTATTTAAGGTTGCAAATTGAAGATGGAAAAAATAATCTACAACCCCTTATACTAAATAATATTCAAGATATCTCTTTGAGTTAAAGGATAAAAATCAATTACAAAGATTTATAGGGTGCTTGACATATGGTGAAACATATATCAAGAAACTTGCATAAATGGGAAAACTCTTATAAGTAAAATTGAAAAAAGATCATATTTGAAAAATGACAGAACAATATACTCTATATATGGATAAAGTAAAAGCATAGGTAAAATATTTATCTACTTTATATCATTTCGGTCCAAATGATAAAATGATAATTGAAACAAATGTTTCACAAGAATATTAGGAGAGCAGTTTTAAAAGTAAAAGTAGCTGACAAAGATGAATATCTTTGTAGATATACATCATGTTCTTTCCATAGTCCAAAATTAAATTATCATAGTTACGAAAAAGAATATTTAGCTATTAAAAAGGTTATTAAGAAATTTGTAATATATGTTATAAGTTTAAGATTCGTTGTTAGAATTGATAATAAGAATTTTGGTTTTTTCTTAAGAACTAATATTACAAGAGATTATAAACAAAGAAAATTAGTCAGATGTCAACAGTAGTTTAACCACTACAATTTTGATGCCGAACATCTTACATAAAACAAGAATGTTTTAGCAAATGCTCTTACCAAAGAATTAATATGACTAACTATTTTCAAACCTACATGAATGAAACATATTGATATCAAGATCAAGATAAAGAAAAAATAGATAAAAATCCTACAAGAATAACTCGAGCCTTTATACCTCGAGAAATCTCTTATGGAGATAGGAAATAAATAGAAAAAAATTCATTGTTCAAAACAGCTCTTAGAGTCCAAAAATTCTAAAGAGAAATCTCATCAAAAATTTAATCTAAAGAAGGTATAAATTCTAAAGAAATAATTCAAGATGAAAAGGAAAAACTTAATAGTTTAAAAGAGAATAATATCTTTGAAATAAAAAAGCCCAATTGGGATGATGAAGCTGAAAAAGCGGAACAAAAAAAAAGATTTATATGATCTATATTTACTCAAAATCAGGAATTTACAACAACTTGACAGAAGCAAGTAAATATATTCTTAGGTTTAGTGGAGTAACACATAGAGCCTTCACCAATAGAATAGAGGCTGAAGAAAGTTATGCTAATTACAAAATACAAAAACTAATAACTCTAGAAGAGATAGTAAGGAATTACTTTGCAGCATTACAACATCAACTACCAGTACACAGCAGGTTGACATCTCTTGGATAAGAAGTATGACCTTCAGTACTATTTAGAGAGGCATGTCTCCCAGAAACATAAAAGATAATAAGACATCTAATGCTATTCAAGAAAACATCCCCTAGAAATTCATTAGTTATTAAAGATGAAAATAACCAATATAGAAATCTTAGTAAACCATAATGGTTAACTTTCTGCAACTTGGCCAGAAAATATACCCAAAAACATATAGAAAATACGAAGTTCTATATTACAAAAAAGTGATTCCCTATAGGGAGTAAATTTAACATTTTAGAAGAAGCTAATCCAATATTTATTTACAAAGCTTTCAATGTAGAACTAATAGAAAACATATATCTAGAAATCAATTTAAATGAATTAAATTATTTCCCCAAAAATTTCAAAAAAAATCAAGAACTTCATGAAGAAGATAAGAGCAAGTGAAAAGCCTATTTAGCCCAGATTTTTCAGTTCACTAATAAACTAAAATGAGGAATGATGTATCAGTCCCTACCACTTCATCAAGCTAGGCATTTCCAACACAAATAAAGAAATTCCCAAACCACGGGCGTTTCTAAAAAAACAACTTAATACAAATGAAATCTATGTATTAATAGGTCAATTGTTAGGCCAAATTTACTATGAACTCAAGAAAATTGATAATTTACTGAGATCAAAGTAAATTACTTTACTAGTAAGGTCATCATCACTTCTCATAGTAGCATGACTTTTATCGAGAAATATGGTGAAAAAATCACCAAATTTGAGATAAATTTTAACAGTAAACCCTTAGAAATTAGTCAAGAAACAAGGAAGGTATTCTGCATTTATGTCAAAAAAACCACCAAAGATCACAGGTGCATTTACTGCATCAAGGATTAAGAAGACAAAGATGCATCATCATCAACAATATCCAAATGATTGTTAGCAGAAAATGACCAGGAAGAATAAAGAGAAAAAAAAAACTACTAGTAAAAGATGACAAAGAAAAATAAAGATTTAGTACTCATATCTTTAGTCAGCAGCATATGATAAGAAAAAGTAATAGTTGAAATTGATAAGTCAAAAAGTAGTAAAATAGATGAATTATTAAACAAGGATATAATAGTAATTCTCATCTTATAAATAGGGATTCTTTGTGCTATAAAAGAAACTCTTATTTTCATTTGAGAACACATAGAAAAAATATAGCACATAGCTCAAATAACACACAGCTTCTAGCATAGCAATCCCCTCTATCTAGAAATATCAACTAGCAATTATGTACTCAGTAATTATAAGCACTTATAAATCTCTTGAAGGTTCTTAGTTGATTATAAAATTATAGTAATTATTATGTTATGAATAAAATATAGTACAATCATTCTTTTCTAGTAAATTTAAATTGGATATCATTTATGTACGGATGTAAAAGACTCACCATTACCAGTATAACAAGAAAAGACGATCAGAAGGAAAGACCATGGTAAACTCCTTAAATTTAGGTATAATAATTACAACTTTTAAGCCAATTAAAGATATTGAATGTTTAAATATTTTCTTATATAATTTTATAATAACTAGCATTAAAAAGCTAGTCTCTAATTTGGTATCAAAGTCATAAAATAAGATAAAAAAGAAAAAAGAAGAAGAAAATATCAAAAAGAGGCTTGCAAGAATACAAATATTAAGAAAACACTTGTAAAACCAAACTAGTCCATATTTGTAATGAATATAAAATTAGTTTATTATGATAAAAACCTATAAACTTTAGACTATAAAAAATAAAATTCTAAAACAAAAAGTATAAATGATGAAGGCCAAAATTGTAAACTTGTGCCCTTAAAACGGTCAGATCAAGAAAGGAAAAAAATGCATTTGAATTAAAAAAAAATGTTATATTATGCCAATGTAATCTTTAAAAATGAGTTAATTAAGTAACAATTATATTATTTTAATCTAAGATGTCAAAGAACACCAATGACTTATATAAACGACATCTACAATCTTGCTTACTAAATAAAATTATGCTTAAGTATAATTAGAATTTTTTTTATTGAATTGTAATTAGAGATAAATTTATATGTTATAATTTTATCGATTTTAAATAGAATACAAACATACACACATGTGTGTATATAGTAAAAATAAAACATGAAATCTTGATTATGTATAAAATGTTAAATTATGGAGTAGAAAATAGCAAGAGAAAATAAAAATTGTATAGTATTTTTAAAAAGACAAAAATACCTTGATACATTCTTCTATTTTTATTAATTTTCATATAAAATCGAATAACATTATTGCAATATGGGTTCAAAGTGTCTATTTTATTAATATGAAATACTTAAAATTGTAAAATTAATTACATATATGATATAACAATAAAAAAATTCCTCTTAACTTTGTTATTCGACAAGATCTTACTTTTAAAACCCTATAAGAACATATTTTTTATGTTATAAAAAATATGTATATTATATTTTTGAATATGTGAAAAATATGTATATTTTATCTTATATAAAAAAGAACATATATACCATCCATAAAGGATATTAGAAATAAAACTTGTTTATAAAAGAAAATTATGTTTTGTAATTAAACTAAATTTATTAAAACGAAATGTATGTACCACACAATCATCCCTTTTTCCACCCTAGGCTATATAGCTAATGTATTTAAATTGAGCTCATCTTTTTACATGAACATGATATATTTATTATTCTAAATTCTAATAATAATAAAAGGTTCTAAAATTCTAAAGAATTGATGTTACCTCCGGAGTTACTGTGAAAATTAGAAGTATGTCATATATATGTATTGATTTAAGCACAAAATTAGGTGTAATTAGCAATTTAAAAAACAAAAAATCATTCAATCTATATAAGAGGATTGTAAAGTGCATATAAGTTTGCTATAAAGTTTTAGTTTATGGTTGAGGATCTCACTATTCATTATTTTACATATATGAATTTATATGCATTTAAAGGGACTCATTGTAATGTTATTAGTTACTTAGCTCTATTAATTATAGTTTCTCATGTATTCATTTTAGTTAGTTTTTTCCTCATGTCTATATACACCCTTTGTAGACTTATGTAATAATTAGTTAATAATACAATCCACGATGTTAAGTCCCACATTGGTTAAGAGTAAGGCAGCAGTGCTCCTTATAAGTCTGGGCAATACTCTAACTCACAAGCTGGCTTTTGGGTTCAGAGTTAGGCCTGGGTTTCTAAGATGGTATCAGAGCTAGGCTCTTGGCTTCCTCGTACTCCCATCGGCCCTCGTGCCGTAAATCCGGATTGTGCCGTAAATCCGGACTCTAGCCGATATAGAGAGGGGATGTTAAGTCTCACATTGGCTAAGAGTAAGGCAGTAGTGCTCCTGAGCCATAGAGCTTAGCTTAAACTCTATGGATCTTGGAAGAATTAAGATCTGCATCCTTCCTTGTAGCGATAATCTTTTTTGAAGGGGAAAATATCACTGATACCTTTTTGTTTTTAGCATATATTAACGTATATCCCTAATCTTTAAAAAAACAGTTCTAATTTCTTTGATTTTTGAGTTAATATTATTAACATCCTTCAAACAATAAACAAAGTTAACTTTCTATCTTATAATATATTTTTCTTTTATATCTGATACCAAATTATGCTACCTGATTTATAAAGCTAGTTGTTAATTCATGTATATTATTATTTAAAAGAAAAATATATTTCTTATCATAACATTATTTTTTTTATAATTTCTTTATGTTTATTCTCATATAGACTTACAGATAATTTCTTTGTATTTATTTTCTAATTTATTAGTTTTATAAATGTTATAAATAAATATTTAATTATTCAAGATCTTTAATTGATTTAGAATTATAACTATCATACTTAAATTTAATGGATTCATCATGAACTTCCCTTTCATTGTTTGTATTCTTTTGTTACACCTAATATACCCTAGCTTGCTCAAACTTTAATATCCTCGTAATAATGTTGAAGCCTTTGCATCCATATATAGTATCATGTACAAATTAGACTTACTAGAAAAAAAAAGAGTGATGACACTCAGTTTTACTAATAACATTAATAATTATAATTATACTTTGAAGATATGCTTAACAGCTCATAATTCCTAAATACATAATTGATAGATAAATAATTTTTAGAGTATAGAGGTTTCTATTGCAGAAGCTATGTCTAAATAATAAAAATAAGAGTTTCTTTTATAGGACAAAGAATCCTTATTTATAATAGTGAGAAATCACTATTTTATCCTTACTTCAATAATTCACCTCACTTTTTTCTTTTGGATTTTGAATCTTAGTCTTTCATTTTCTTGGCATTATTTACCAATTAAATATGTGGGTTCTACATCTTTATTTCTCTTTGTCATTTTCTATTGACAGTCCTTTTGATGACATGGACGATGATGTATCTTCATCTTCTTGATCTCTAATGCATTTAACAATAAATACATTATAGATCATTGTTTTACCCCTACTTTTATAGTTTACCTAAATTTTTGCTTATGGCTTTTGAGTCTAATCCTTTCATTTTCTTGGCATGATTTGTCAACTAAAATGTGGGCTCTACATCTTTATTTCTTTCTTTTTTTTCATTTTTTACTAAAATTCATTTTGTTGATTTACGCGATGATGCATCTTCATCTTCTTGATCTCTAATGCATAAAATATATTTGTGATCCTTAGTAGTTTTCTTAGCGTAAAACCAAAATGCCTTTCTTGTTTTTTGATAAATTTCTAGATTACTTTTGTTAAAATTTGTTTCAAGCTTGATGATTTTCTCACCATCTTCTTAAATGAGGGCCATATTTTTATGAGAAATAATAATAATCGTACTAGTCAAGTAATTTACTTTAACTAAAAGAATTATCAATTTTTTTGAGTTTAAGTTAAATTTGACTTAGCATCTATCTTCTTAAAATACAGAGTTCATCTGGATTGAATTCATTTTCTTGAAGTATCATTGTTTTTGTAACTTTCCTATTAGTATTAGGTATCCACAATTTGATAAAATGGTAGGAGCTAACACAATCTTCTTCATTCTAGTCCATAAATGACTTGAAAAGTTTGAGCCAGATTTGTCACCCATTTTGATTTTCTTCATGAAGTTTTTGATAACCTTCTTGAAATTTTCAAGAAAAAAATTTAATTTATTTAAATTAATTCATATATATATTCTCAATTAAACCATATGGAAAATATCTATAAACAAAAATTGGATAAGTTCCTTCAAGAATATTAAATTTACTGTCTGTAGGGAATTATTTTTCTGTGGTATAAAATTCCATATCTTATATATGTTCTTGAGTAGATTTTTTTTGTTAAGTTATAGATACTCAACCATTCTAATTTACTTAAATTATTGTATTGCTATTTTTTGTTTTCAATGATTAATGTATTCTTGGGGAGTGTTTTCTTAAATAATAATGATGATTATACTATCTTTACTATCTCAATGAGAGGCATTTATCTGAATAGTATCGGTGGTAATACTATCATTAACCTACTTAGTGATGATGATTGTTGTTTTAATACTACAAAGTAATTTTAACTATATTATCTAGATAGTTTTAGTGCTCTTTAGTTGGCATAATTGTTTTTAGTTTCTATTCTATTAGTGAGAGCCTTCTGAGTTATTCCACTAAATCTGATAATAGCTTTACTTTCTTTAGACCAATTTTGGTAAAATCCTTGTTTTAGACTATTATAAATCACATAAGTCTTTTTTTGCTTATTCAGCCCAATAGAGTTTTTTTTCCTTTTAGATATGTTACTCTCTTTTGAACTATTAGGTTCTTTCTTTTCATTTTGAATTATTTCTTTAGAAGTTCTACCTTCTTTAGACTGAACTTTGAGATGGATTCCTCTTTTGAGTTTTTGGACTCTAATGTTAGTTTTAAATTATTTAATTCTTCATGTTTAATTCTTGTCTCCAAAAGAAACTTCTTTAGGTATAAAACCTCAATTTATTCTTGAAGGATTCATATCTTCTTTTCCTTTATCTTGATCTTAATATGAAAAGGTTTTATTTTTGCAAGAATGAAAATAGTTAAATGTGCTAATTCTCTTATAAGGGCATCTACTAAACTATTCTTGTTTTCTAAATGATGTTCGACAATAAAATTATAGTGGTTAACCCAATGTTGACATCCAAAAAATATTATTTGTTTATAATCACCTGTAATATTAGTCTTTAAAAAATAACCAAAATTATTTTTATCAGTTATGACAATGGATCATAAACTTATTATATATATCGTAAATTTTTTAATAGCTTTTTTGACAGTTTAGTATTTTTTTCATTACTATGGTAATTTAATTTTGGATTATAAAAATATCTTGATATATATCTACAAAAATATTTATCTTTATCATCTACTTTTGCTTTTAAAACTACTCTATAATATTCATGTGAAACATTTGTTTCAATTATCATTTTATTATTTAGACCTAGATGGTATACACTTGGTAAATTTTTTACCTTATATGTATACAAAGTATCTTGTTCTGTTCATTTCTAAACATGATTCTTTTCAATTTTTTTAGCAAATGTTTTTGCATTTATGCAAGTTTCCTAATTTATGCTTCAACATATGTTAAACATTTTTAGAATCTTTATAATTGATTTTTATCTTTTAACTCACAAGGAAATTCTTTAATGTTATTTAGTATATGAGTTGTAGATTATATTTTCTATCTTTAATTTTTAACCTTAAATACTTATTTTTTATTGAGCAATTACTAATTTTTTCCCAAAAGTATGTTGCCTTATTTTCTGTATTTTTATATAATATTAATAATATCTAAATAATGTTTATTTAATTCATTATTGAAATAAAAATATCAATTATATAAACTCAATAAATATTTTATAATTTCTTAAAAATATTTTCCTTATATCTTTGAAAGATATTTAGAGCTTATTTTAATCTGAATAGTACAACAGTCATTTAGAATTCTCTTCAAGGTTAATTAAATACCATTAGGTGGCGTTTGGTTCGTGGAATGGAATCAGAATCAGAATCGGAATCGGA
This sequence comes from Hippophae rhamnoides, assembly GCA_033030585.1. Taxonomy (NCBI): domain Eukaryota; kingdom Viridiplantae; phylum Streptophyta; class Magnoliopsida; order Rosales; family Elaeagnaceae; genus Hippophae; species Hippophae rhamnoides. The sequence continues at coordinate 20,323,165 of CM065437.1, read as the reverse complement.
ATGGAATGGAATGGAAAGAAAATAATTTTATTTGGTTTTACCATTGGAATCAAGCTCAGAATCAGGATTATAGTGTTTGGTTTACCACTGGAATGGAATGAAAAAATCTGTAAATGACCTTAATACCCCTACATGCTGTAAAGTTCAAATAGTGTCATTTAATTACTATTTTTTCGTCAGACAAAGTACATTATTGAAATCATTATTTTTCTAAATAAGTATTACTTAATTAAAAAGAAATATATTATTAAAATTATTATTTTTCTAAATAGGGTTTAGGGTTTTGAGGTTTGGGATGTGTGATTTAGGGTTTAGGGATTTAGGATTTGGGGTTATATTTGTAGGTTAAGGTTTAGGGTTAAAATTATTATTTTTCTAAAAATAGTTTAGGGTTTTAGAATTTTGGATTTAGGGTTTAGGGTTTTAGAGTTTTAAGGTTTAAGGTTTAGGGTTTATGGTTTTAGGATTTGGAATTTGGGGTTTAGGGTTTCGGGATTTATGTTTTATGGTTTTGGGTTTTGGGATTTATGTTTTAAGGTTTAGGGTTTAGGGTTTAGGGTTTAGAGATTTGGGAGATTTGGGGTTTAGGGTTTTAGGGTTTAATGTTTAGGGTTTAGGGATTTGGGGTTTGGAATTTGGAGTTTAGGGTTTAGGGTTTTGGGATTTATGTTTTAAGGTTTAGGGTTTTAGGGTTTAGAGTTTAGGGTTTAGGGATTTGGGATTTGGGGTTTATGGTTTAGGGATTTGGGGATTTGGGGTTTAGGGATTTAGGGATTTGGGGTTTAGGATTTAGGGTTTTAGGATTTAGCATTTGGGATTTAGGGTCTAGGGATTTAGGACTTATGTGTTTAGGGTTTTGGGATTTATGTTTTAAGGTTTAGGGTTTAGGGATTTGAGGTTTAGGGTTTTAGGATTTTAGGATTTGGATTTAGGGTTTTGAAATTTTGGGTTTGAGAATTTGGGATTTGAATTTAAGGTTATATTTTAGGTGAGGGTAAAATTGGAAAAAAAATGTTTAGATGGGAATGGAATAATGATTACCAAAGGTGGGAGAAGGAATTGTGATTCCTTCTCTTTTAGTAATCAGATTCCATTCCGCCCTCCATTCCGTCCAACCAAACACACAAAATGGAAGGAATCGATTCTGATTCCATTCCATTCCCTCCAACCAAACGTGGGGTTAGTTTTTGAGATTTCTCATCCAATCTTATTTGACAAAATCTTCTTTTGCAATCAAAGCTTGAGAAATATTTCTTCCTTTTTATTAATGATAATAATTCTTCTTTCTTTGAAATAAAATATTCATCGTCAATTGTTTCTTTATTCAGTGCTTTGAAGTTTATTATTATTCTCTTTTTTCTCCTCTTTTTTAACTTCGTTTTCAACTAAGAATGCTGGACTCGAGTGAAAAGAATTACTTGGTATTATGAATTTTAGTTCTAACAGTTCTTGAATTTATTTTTCAAATTCAATCATGTCTTTTAGAATTTAAATCATAGGTTTTACTCCAATGGTCTCTTAATTTTATGTTAACAATAATTTTAGATTTATTTACTTTTGGATTTAAAGTATTTTTTGTGCTTACTATTTTTAATAATTTTTTGATACCAGTTAAAGCTTTATCTTTTTAGATTTCATTGAAAATTTTATTTATCTTCTATATCTAATTAAATATTTTCTAAATAATGATTTTATTACTTATTTGTGTCTATCTCACATTAAAGCTTGAATAAACTAAGGTATATCAAGTGTAACAAAATAATACAACTAACGACATAAAAGACCATAGTAGATCTATTAAATTTAGGTATGATAGTTATAATTCTAAGTCAATTAAAGATTTTGAATTATTAAATATTTATTTATAACATTTATAAAACTAATAAATAAAAAAACAGTATAAAAATAGATATAAGGAAATTATAATGTTAAATAATTATTTTGATAAGAAACTTAAAGATTTACCTTAAAATAATAATCTACTAGAAGTAACAATTATCATTTTAAAAGTCACCCATAGTTTAGTATTAGAGACATAAGAATTTAAAATAACATTTACACATTGCATAACCATATATATACACTAGCTAGGTTGAAACACATGCCTTCATAGTACATATAAATAACATATATTATTAAGTTATAAGAAAATTGGCAGAGTTTGTATCAATGGGTGTAATTTATAGAGTTTGTAAAATAGAATAACCCAAACTTTACTTATATTTCATATAATTTTTTTTACCAAACTAATCAAGGATAAGGGATTAAATTAAACATACTTGAAAACTGATGCAAACAAATGTTATTACTATATATAAATCCAAATGTATGGGCAAATTTTTTTTAATGATTTTATCCAAAACATTGATTTAATTACAAATACGTATAGTTAGAAGGATCCTCAGATAAATGTAAATTTCTTGCTTGGAATAAAGTTAGAGGAAACATTTCGAAGAGATATGGATGTATTGTTTTTATAATAACTCATATATTAGTTGAAAACTGTTGTATTAAGGCAAGTAGGGTTGACAAGTAGCTTAGAATTTTAATATTCTAAACCTCCGAGAGGTTTTCCTGGAAAAACTTATAATATCGTAATTATAGAGCATTTATTTTCAGCCATAAAAATGATCAAAATATATCTTCAAAATAAAATGGATGAATAATTTTTAATAAATTATATGATTATTTACATTCAAATAAATTTCATTCAAAATATTGATTTAAATTTGATCATAGACTTTAAAATTCAACTAAGATAGTTCCTTTTTCAGTTATTATGGGCCATCATAAATATAATATCATTTTTAACCAAAATTTAAACAGTTTTTAGTTAGTTTTATGCTATTGATATTATTATTAATTGCTATTAGTAAATTACGATGTTTATTAAGTTTTTTATAAATGTAATTAATTTTTTATTAGTAAATTAAGATGCTATAAAGTTTTTTTTTTACTATATAAATATGGCTAATTTTATTTGTATGTTAGTATGTTATGAAAAAACTTAGAATTTAACTTTAAAAAAAATTCCTGCCTCTTGCGGATTTTCTAATTGAATATGTTTACGGTTAATTCTCTATTTGTTAATTCAATAGCTTTCTCAAGATTAGGGTTTACATCTTATGCACTGAAATTAAATTACTGAAATCCATTAACAATTGATAGCAGTACATTACGATGAATTACAACAAATCGTCTCAACCGATTACATATATTGTCAAGGATGAGAGAGAATAAATAAAACTAAAATTAGCTCATTTTTTTTAACTATTGATATTTACAAAAAAAAATTACTAATTAATTATCTTAACCAACACATAATCATTGTTCGAGTAACAATTACATGATGTAGTCTTCTTTTCTTTAAGGAATAATATTTTCCTCCCCGCAAATCTGTGATGCTTCTCATGTTACATGATGCTTAGTGATTGAATGTTATTAGGTCAAGGCAGTTTTGAAACTGTTATATTTTTCCAAAATAATAGAATTGCTTTTTTAATTTTATCATTAATTATTTTTGTTAAATTTGGATATAATTTTATCTCAAAACTTAGATTATGAGATGGATGACTACCTTTATTTATATGTACAATTATTTTTGTTAAATTTGGATATAATTTTATCTCAAAACTTAGATTATGAGATGGATGACTACCTTTATTTATATGCACAGCGTAGACGCAATCTTCAGTCGATGTGAGATTTTAACACTTATCTTCAAATCGGTAAAGGTCTGTCCCATTGAGACCGACGTGATGTTAAGTTTATGGAACCAAGTGGTGGAATACATTACTCATTAGTGACGAAAAAACTGCACTGATTGGATAATCTATTTTAATACCATATTAAATTTAAATATAACTTTATCTCAAAACTCAGATTATGAAATAAAAAACTGTCCTTATTTATATGAACAACATATACGCGATATACATTCTACGTAAGAATCATAATTTAATAGTTTTTTCTTAAACTCTTTTCATTAATTAAATTGTAATAATATTCTTTCTTTGCTCTTATAATAGTGAGACTAATACGACAGTTCATTATATGCCATAATTTAAGATATAGACTTTGCATGTACCACTTGTAATTGTTAATATAATATATATAAAAGTTGTATATATATGTTACTATATAATATAAAAAAATTAAAGGAAAAATATATATTTAACGTACAATCGGTGCTGGCTTGAGAAAATCACTCATTTTTCTCTAATGAAATACTCATTTTAATTATTAAAAAACGTGACCATGTGAAATCAAATTTAGATTATTGATTTCATAAAAAGAAATCAAATTTTAAACTAACAGAGTCGTTGAAATTAGTTTTTTGTAGTTTTAGTAATAAGCTTGATAACCCTGAAATCACGATATTTTATATAACATCAATTCAGATATCAACTACTCTGATAATTATTAAATATGTTTCCAATAGATATTCTCTTACGTAAGCATATCAATTTTTTTGTTTTTTTTTTTGTCTAAATATTTGAACAATGACATGCATATTGTAAGCAATTGAATTGATGATGACGACTTAGTAGATTTTCCAGGACCGTACACATATATTTTTAACTTTAAAAAATTGCTAACAGCTGTCACCTACCATGTACTTTCGTCCAACTTAAGAAAGAAAAAAAAAACATTTATTAATGAAATATAATTTTCATTACTTGATTTATAATTGGTTAATTGTTTGCAAATATACCTAACATTTTAATTATTAAAAATATGGTCCAATTTCGTATTTTGTCAATAAAATGAACTGGACATGATATAAAATTTAATCAAATTTTATTAACAAAATCTATAAAAATAATATATATATAGATCACAATTGTTATACACATATTTTTAACACAAAAAAGCCATGAATATATATATATATATATACGTAGAACAAAAAAAATACACGTATTTTTAACCCCAAAAGTCATGAATATATTTGCAATCGTATCTTTTTTACTTTTAGTTATATTTGTCATTGTTATTGTAGTTTTTAAAGGAATGGTTTGCAAAAATAGAAAATCATGTTGTAACCAACGTTTGTTGGCTTTTTATTCAAACATATTTCAAATAGATTTAAATTATAGTGATTTAATTGAATTGTATTTAATTAAATAAAGTTTAAAATAAAATAATATATTAAATTTTTTAATAAATTAAAATATAATAAATATTATTTTTTAATTATAAAATTTAAGGATATTATTTTTTTTTAATTTTTAATTTTAATTCAATACTGAAAAACAAATAAAACTGTCTTTTCAAGCAGACAAAAACATTATTAAACTTAAAAAAAAAATCAAGCTGAAGAATCAAACTACTAGAATGATGGGAGCAGCATTCGTATTCTTTGTCCGGTAAAAAGGACTTTTGTGAAATCTTTCCAGAAATTTAGCAAAATTGTCATATAGTATAATATTGACTGGGACCATCAGAAGAATAAAATTATAATAAAGGAAAAATTACTTATAAACTAAGTATAATAGTTATTTTAGGTGAATTTTGATTATTTTATTTAATTTATTTTTTAATTTTTTTAATATTTTAAGAATATTTTTTTTCTTTGAACATCTACTTAATTATGATTTATCTTAAATTTATAATAAATAAAAAAAATATAACTTTCTATTCTAATTTATTAATTATTCTATTACTTTGAAAAAAGAAAAAAAAAACAAGGAGAACCTTTAGCAAGTATTTATATTTAATATTGATTATATAAGTAGTACAAGCAATTCTCAGAAACCAAATCAATTATATGATCTCTTTCTCTCTCCCTCTTGTCGTCCTCTCAGTTTCTCTTTGGAAGTTCATTTTGTATAAAAACACAAAACAAAGAGATGATGAGACATGGCCAGCGAGAAGTCTTAACTGAAAACCAAATTGCTGAGTTTCAAGAAGCTTTTTGTTTCTTTGACAGAGATGGCGACGGTACTAAGATACTCTATATATATTTTCATATTATTTATTTATTTTCTCTAATATATAGTAAAGATTTAATTAGCTTGATAAACACAGACTAGCTAGTGATAATAACATATATATTAATCAATTTTAAATATGGATATTATTTGGAATGTATATATGATATGTGTAGGTTGTATCACCATTGAAGAATTAGAAAATGCTATCAAATCATTAGACCAACATCCTACCCAAGATGAGTTATTGCACATGATCAATGAAGTTGATATTGATGGTAATGGGACCATAGAATTTGGAGAATTCTTGGATCTCATGGCTAGAAAATTGAAGGTTATATTTGTCATTTTTTCTCTCTCTAATTTTCACTTCCTTTTTCATTTTTTTTTTGTTTGTTAGATAAAATATTTATCATTAAAGGTCTTTAAAATCTCAGGAAAATGAAGCAGAAGAAGAATTAAAAGAAGCATTTAGGGTTTTCGATAAAGATCAAGACGGTTACATTTCACCTAATGAGGTTCAATTTTTTTTTAATCTTTATTCTTTTTTTTAATTAAATTATCCTAAAAACTTATTATTATTATTATTATTATTATTATTATTATTTGGTCAGAATAGAGTAAAACTGCTTTTGTTTTTTTTTAATGAGTAAATAAAACGTTAACCTTTTAGCAAAAATAAAAAATAAAACGTTAACCAGAAAAAGAGTGAAAGAAAAGGATCTTTGAATTGCTAATGTGAAAAGCGGTGTTCTTTTCCACTGTCTGTTTATTTTTATTTTAACATAATATAAATCATTAATTATATGATATAATACTATTATATTAGCTATAATTATGATAAATAAAAATATTTTAAAATAATTAAGAGAAAAGCAATACCTAAATATGTAAGTGGAAGAGGAATGATTAGTTGCCTAAACCAAATTTGGACGATGATTCAGACTAGAAAATTTAATAATAGAAAATTATTTGGTTTAATAATAGAAAATTTAAACGAAAATTACTATGTTCTTTCTAAAACTGTAAAAATAATTAATTTTTTTTTAAAAAAATAAGCAATTACATTCCTTAATTCTTTATTGTTATTTTATGACAATATATTTTTCTTGAATTAATCACTCTTGTTTATTTATTTTTTATTTTTTTCTTGAAAGTTTGTAGCAATGACAAAAATGGGTATGATTTTTATTTTTAAAATTATGGGTATTTTTGTTTCAAGAAATTAGGAGGGAGAAATTGACCCAAATTTAAATTAAATTAGTCTAGTGGTTGTAAGGGAATTGGCATGGGAGGAGAAATTAGGGTCAAACTTTGGAAAATTATTTTAATAAAATCTACAATAAATATTATTATTTAATATATATAATTAAAATATTATATTTTTACAATGATAAAATAAAAATAATAAATAATAAATAAGACAATGAAAGTGACACACTATTAACAAAAGTAACAAGATTAAAAAAATATATATTATTTCTAAATTACTGAATTATCTAAATGACCTAGGAGACTATTATGACTTTTCGTTCTATTAATTATACTGACGAAGAAAGCTTATATCATTCTAGAAATTCTAAAAGCTTAAACTAATTTTATAAGAACTTCATACTTGTGTAAATTTATCTACATAAATAGGACCATATGAAATGAATTTACATGATCTATTTTAAAAAGTAGATATGTAATTTATATGATCTCTTTCCTCGCATAATTATGTAATTTTTTATTCAATTGATAAGTACCGAATTAGTTAGATTTAAAAATTTAAAAGTGCTAGTACACTTTTATCTAATTATATATTATAATAGCAATAATAATTTTTGATAATATGCAATATGCTACCAGTAAGAAAAGAAAATTGGCTAATTAATAATAAGGAAAAATTATGCTAAAAATTACTAAAAATATATCATGCGGATATTTTGGTTACGTAATTTTTTGAAAAGAACATATAGATCATTAAAAATTTTCGTATAACTTCATAAAAATTTATATCACTAAAGTATTACTTTTGTATACTTTAATAGTATAACTTCATAAAAATTTATAAATTTAGTTATATAATTTTATAAAAATCAAATGATTTATGTATCTCTTAAAAAAAAATACTTAATATAACGTACAGTAGGATTCGTAAACTAGGACGACATCAAAATAACTTGCATCATTTTTTTTTTTCTAAATCAACCATTGGACCTTAAGGTTAATGTATCTCATGAAAATTGGTCTATCATAAGGTGTCTCTTTTGTTGAATTTGTCTTTTCTTTTAAAAAATTAATAAAGAGTTTTTTGAGTAGTTTAAAATTTCCATTAATGTTTTACTAACTGTCGTTTTCTATCACAAATAAGTAATAAATTTAGTGAGATGTATGAAAAACACCAGTACAATAATATATTCTAACTCACAAACTCAACAATATTTTATTTAAAAATCAGGAAAGTCTTACAAAAATATGTCTACTTCTAATACAGACGTTAGCTACAATAAATCAATAAAAATATATATAACATATATTAAAATTAATTAAAAAAAATAACATTTATCGTGCTATTTTTGTTTTCATAAGCAAAACAAACAAATTTGGATAGAGATATAATGAAAAATTAACAAATGATTACTAAATTCTAAAAAAATTGATAAAGATATATGGGATTTTGAAATACCACAATTTTATTATTATTATTATATATATATAGAAATAAGCTGAATTAATATAAATGGTGTCAAAAATATATTATATTATACACTAATATTAATTAGTTTAATAAAAAATATTATTAGAAAAATTTTAGATGGTGCTGAAGTCTCTCCAGTCCACCATGGTGTGGTGGATAGTATGATATTGACTATTGAATCATGCTTTATTTATAGTCACTAATATTAATTAATTAGTTGTATTCTAATATCTTTTATGCGAAAATCTATGATTATTATATAACAGTTTTGGATAAAATTTTTTTTTTTTTTTTTTGGGCAGTTGAGGCACGTAATGATAAATCTTGGGGAGAGGTTGACAGATGAAGAGGTAGAGCAAATGATCAAAGAAGCTGATTTGGACGGCGATGGTTTAATCAACTATGAGGAATTTGTGAGAATGATGCTAGCTCCTTAATTCATCCAAGTATAAGCCCCTTCAACTTGCCTTACATTAAATTGGAAACCTAGTTGATTGACGTAGTTTTTATACCTTTTATACCTTCTAGTGGTGTTACTTGTACAATTACTTTTCAAAAATTCGCTACATATAATAAAATAAATTATTTTAACAATTTCTTTATTAACATATTATCGTTACCTAATTTGATTAAAACACTATTAATTATGATAATAATTCACGATTTTTAACTATTAACCATAATTTTAATATGATTACGATTATAAAAACCGTAACTAACGTCAAAATAACTATAAATACTCTCATTTGATATGATTTTTAATCATAGCTAGCCATTAGCAAAAACCATGTCCATAGTTGTAAAAAGTGAATTAAAGTTGAAGATAGCATTTTTCCCGTTCCATTCATTTCGGTGTAAACCCTTCCTTGTTAGGCTTCACGTGAAAAATACAAAGATTGAATGTGAATTGCTTAAAACAAGCAAAAATATACGTTTAGAAAAAATCACGCATGTCAAACCGATCTCAGTAACGAGTCATCCAAAATCGACATTAATGAAATTAAATAAATCAGGGAAACAATGATTTCAATGCACTCGAGTTTAAAAACAACGAACTTAACAAATGATTGCCTTCATGAAATATTAGCGCCAATAAAATGGCAACAGATAGTTAAAAAGATACAGGCGGGCAGATAAATTATGCCTTTGCACAAGGAAGAACTCATATTAATAACTTGAAAGGTCGATTAAAAGGGAGAAAAGACAATTGTTCTCTATTTCACCATGCTTTTCAATCCCAATAACATTTACCTTGATGGTATCTTTAGTTAGCAATAAATTCAATGCACATGTTTACAGTTCAAATGATCACATGTATATCACAACCCAAATGACAAAAATGGCTATTTGTAAAAATGAGAAACTAGCAATTATATATGAGTGAAAATGAGAAAGGTATGAAGAAAAGTTAGAAGAAAAATTTAATTGTTGGGAAGACTCTGAAACATACAATAATAGTAATATAAATCAATATTGTATTTGTACCTAAACATCATTGAACATCTTGTTAGATTGAGTTCTACGTACATAGGTATGTCTTCCTTACAAACAATAGCATGAGAAGCTAGTATGGCCCTTGTAATAAAATCCAATATGCCCTCACTTTACTAAAATGAAGGCTACAAAAATACACTAATTACGAATACCTTTTGGTTGCCATTAATGGAACCTTTCCTTCAGCCACCTGCATAAATTGAGGTAAATGAAGTAGATGTACATTGCTCAATTCAAAAAAAAAAAAAAAATAGAGTAACAATAAAATAAAAATGGTGTCACAATACAGTATGACTAACCCATAGCCACCAAGGATCGAGTTTCTTACAAAGTATAAGAACAAATTTTGTCAGTACATAAGATCAAGTTGAACTAGTTGGCAAAGCAAAAATTACAAGAAGGGCCTTGGCCAAATGTTCTTTTGTGAAAAGACTCAAAATGATGAACAATTGTCAAAATTACTTACTCTAGTATCAGTAACATCACCAGTTTCTGGGTTTCGGTCAAAAATTTCAAAATATCTCAAGCATAGACCAAAAGTAATTAGCTTTTACACAGTGAAAATTCGTAATTTTGTTTCAATTTTCTCTCAAATTCAAAAAAATCAATTTTTTGGAACCTCAAATCCTAACAGCCTGATATAAAAAAAAAACCCACCAAAGAACCACTAAAACTAAAATTAGATAAACAAAGTAATTGAGCCAATCAAAACAGGAGAAATATAGAGAAAGTGAGGGAAGGTTTGTACTTATTGGATCAACCTCGAGAGTATCGAAAGATGAAGCTACATCAGGCGACCGTCGTCTCTCTTTAGTTTTCGTTTCCGGAAGAGTGGCTGTAAGTGAAATAGAAAAGAACTAGGTTTATGTAAGCCTAATGGAACATAATAAAAAGAATTTCAGTAATTTCATTAAGAGATTAATCAAACTCTTAATAAACTTTTAGTATTATTGATATGATTAAACAAAAATATAAATCAAGTTCTTATTTAAAAAGATTATAAAAAAGCTCAAAATTAAGAAATTGTTCGACTAGAAAAGATAATCAAACACAACGTTAAATATGAGTTGTTTAAAAAATGAATACTCACCTAAACCTTTAAAAGTAGGAGAGCAATATTTTGAAAATAAGTTTCTTGAGATAGTTTTAATTGAAGACAAAAATGATCATATTATTAAGGCTAATAAACCTATTTTAGAAATTATACAAATTCAAAAGGAAGAATTTGAAGAAAAAATATCTTTACAAGATGAATTAATCTCAAATCTCAAAATTATCTCCATAAAAGAATATTCAAATTGTTGGAGATTGTTATAAAACTCCTTAATTTAAGGAGTAAAACATGGAGCAAAACAAGGAGTAAAACATGGAGCAATTCATGGAGCAAAACATGGAGCAATTCACAGCAAAAACAAGCGAAATTTAATTCAAGGAAAGCAATTTAAGCGAACCATTAATTCTAAGGAGTGAATTTTCATATAATAGATGTAATTGTAATGAATTAATCATCCAAAGTTTGTTCATTCCAATTGAGAGAAAAGCTTTTGCAGAGAAAAGTTTTCAGAGAAAAGTTTCATGGTATAAAATCGAGTAGCATAATTTTTCGGGTGTAATCGGAGTCATGAGTGTTGTAAACACCTCAGGTAATTTCTCCCCATCAAGAAAAGATCCTGAAGCAGTCCCGAGACGAAGCAAGATCGTCTAACCTCGCTATCAAATTTGTGTGTTATTTTTCTATTATCGCTTTCTCATAACCGCTTATCTGGAAATTTGCATTATTTCCCAACAATCCGGTATCGTAGCTATCGGTGGTAATTTCGTCAATTTTCTACAAGGTTACTATTTACGGAATAAGGAATTACGGAATAGTGAAATTTTGTCGACGATATTCGTTTCGCTGATCTTGAGGTGTTCTAATACACCACGGTTTACAAAAATAGTCGAAACGATCCCATGGTGAAGTCGACGGAGCTGGTGCAATGGTCCGCATTTAAGGAAGTGGTGAAACTCGAGAAATTTGATGGCACAGATTCCTGGTTTTGGAAAATGCAGATAGAGGATTATCTCGTATCAAAGAAATCTATATCAACCTCTCTAGGGAAGAAACCGACGGGAAGAAGATTGGAATCTTCGTGACAGACAAGCCCCTGAGTTATTCGATCGACGCTTATCCCGTAATGTCGCTTTCCAACATAAAGAAAGGAAAAGACACATCATTGGTCTTATTACACCTCTCTCCAATATGTAATGTAGCCATCACCTCAAACAAAGTGCGCACTCGAGGCGTTTGTTCAATTCATGATGAATGAAAGTCAAGACGTTAAGAGGCTCAACATCTCAATTTAACTCAACACACCACAACCTCCGAGTTCGTGGAAATTGAATTTGGCTCACTGAAGTTAAGTACGAGCATTAATACTTTGTCTTCTTTACCGTGAAGTTGAATGCTACCGTCACTACCGCGAAAGATTCGTCAAGAAGAAATAAGTCGAATTGACGATATTCGTGATCCGGTTCTCAAAGAGATCCGACGTAGAATCGTGTGAATCGTCAACTTCTTCGGGCTTGCATACAGAGTCAAGAGGAAGAAATTCAACCAAAGGGAATGGACGGAAGAACAGACTACCGAGGTAGATCAAAGGACAAGAGGTCCAAACTGTGAATCCTAATAATTCCCATAGCTCGAAGACTATCGAGTGTCGGAATTGTGGAAGAACCGGCACTACAAAATCAATGCAAGAAAGGCACCAAAGTGACAAACAAGCGAAGGCAGTAGGCAAATGTTACTTCCATCTCAGAGAGACGATGTGATTGATACGCTTCTTTGGGAGAGCAAGGAAGAATCTCGGGTGTTAGACTCGAAAGCATCGTTCCCACGCTACTTCACAAAAAGAATTCTTCGAGAAATATGTCCCCGGAAACCTTGGAAAGGTATATTCTTGCGATGATCAACCACGTGCTATTATCAAGGCGTAGTGAAGATTAAGCTTGAACGGATCTGTTTGGGAACCGAAGGATGTCGCATATTCCCGATCTCAAGGAACTTAATCTCACCAAGGGGCCACATGAAGGTTACACTACGATCTTCCAAGTGCGATGATTGGAAGATTTCAAAGGGTACAATGACAGCTTGCTCGAGGCAAGAAAAGTGACACTCTTTAAATGACAACAGAGGCACGTTGTTCAATTACACTTGTAGAAGAAGCAATGAAACACCAAACTGCGGCACCTGCAGACTAAAGGCCATACGAGAAGGGACGTAAGATTATGCACTCTGCGGAAAACTTCCAGGTCTTCCACATGAGATAGTATACGTGCGAAGATTGCATACTGAAAGCAAAAGAGAGTCAACTTTCGTGACAAGTCATTAATCCCAAAGAAGGAAAGACTAGAGCTTATTCACTCGATGTTTGGGACCAACGACCGTCTCATCTATCGGCTGGGAAACACTACTGCGGACTTTCATCGATGATCACTCTCGAAAGGTAATGGTTTACCATTTTCAAAGCATAAGTCCGAGTATCAGGCTTTCGTAAGATGGAAAGCTACTGTGGAAAATGAGACGGTTTAACGCTCAAAAAGCTCGAACCGATAATGGGTATGTGAATATTTAAGACACCAGATTCAAAAAATTTCCGATACGAGCACGGATCGAATGGAAAAATTAAGGCCAAGGCACGCCTCAACACAATGGCGTACTGAAATGGCAGATAACCGAACGTTGATATAAAGAGCCGTAAGCATTCAGATACAACTGCTACCGCTACCTGGGGCGTAAGTAGTCAACACTACCATTTTACTGATCAACCGAGGCCCATCTGTTCCATTGGAGCATAGAATACTAGATGGTACAAGCTGAAAAGAGGTGAAACTATCACATCTAAATGTTTTCTTTGGCCAGTAAAGATTCAGGCATACTGATCAAGGCAGAATAAGCTTGATCCAAATCCAAGAAATGCACATTCATCAAGGCGTAGGATTTAGCTCACAATGATTGGGGATGACGAAAAGTTAAGAAAGTTATCCGCAAGAGATGTGATTTTCAACGAAAGCGGTGATGTATAAGACATGCATAAAATAGATGCCAATGACTCAGAGCGGTAACGAGTCAATATTTGCGATGCAGACGATGTCACGATACTCAAGCAATGTAACCAATTGTAACAAGTCCTCACTGCAGAACTTGTCGGACAAAGCAAAGACACAAGATTCGACACACCACAACCTCTTACTCCATCTCCTCGTATCGGTATGAGGTCTTCTCGACCTCATATGCCTATCAGAGATACATGAACTATATGTTGCCGATCGATGGAGTGAGCCTCTCAATGGCTTAAGCTCGTCGACTCGAGATTCCAACAAGTGAGAGTCAGGCGAAAGAAAGAAGAAATGAAATCTCTCATCTCCAACCGCATACGGGAACTAGTCGAGTTACTCATGGGAAATAAGGCATTTCACAACAAACGGGTGTATAAAAGAAGAGAATGACGGTTCCAAGAGATACAAAGCCCGCCTTAGTTGTCAAAGTGGTTTCAACAAAGAGGGAAGCGAGTTGACTACACCGACATTTTTGCTCCCGTCAGGAAGCTTAATACCATCGATCGTATCGAGTATCAGTAGGCATCGAAGATCTTCATCTTGAACAGCTGGAAGTGAAGACCGCATTCCTTCGCCGAGATTTAGACGAAGAGATATACATGTACCCAGAAGGTTTCTCGTAGTGTGGGAAGAACAATACAGTGTGACTTAAGAGTCACAGCTCAGATGGCTCGAAACAAGCCCCTAGACAACGGTACGTAAAGTTTGGACATGCCTTCTACGCACAAGGAAGGTTTTAAGTGCAATGTCGATCATTGTTGCTACTTCAAGAGATATGTCCGCTTATATCATTTTACTACTTTACGTCGATGATACGTTAGTAAAGGTTCAGAGCATGATGACGATATTAAAAGGTTGAAGCGTAAATTGTCAAAGGAATTTGACATGAAAGACTTAGGTCCGAAGAAAGAAGATTCTCGAATGCAAATCACAAGAAATAAGAAGAAAGGATCCTCATAGCTTATCTCAGCAGAGCACATCAATCGTGTTTTGATTCAACACGGGCGATGCCAAGCTAAGAAGACACCCTTGGTCACCATTTTTTCCTATCCAAGGATCAGTCCCTCGCATTGCAGAAGAGAGAGAATTCATGGCTAAGGTTCCTTATGCCCTCACCATTGAAGTTTGATGTACGCAATGGTTCCAGACGAGACCGTACATTGGCCACATGAAATGGGAGCTTGTTAGCGCATTTATGTCAAATCCAGTGAAAACTCATCGGGAAGCAATCAAGTTGGATTGAGGTATCCGCATGAGAGCACCATGCAAAGTTGCTTGTACTTTAGTAAAGGAGAGGTAAAAGTACAAGGGTACGTAGACGCAGTACTTCGTGAAGTCGATCGCCGAAGAAACAACACCGTTATATATTTATGTTGAACTACAACCGTTAGTCGGATGTCACAAATACGTAAAATTGTCACTCTATCCACTACAGTAGGCCGAGTATGTAGCAAGAATCGAAGCTAGTAAAGAGATGATATGGCTTCAAGGTTTGTTAATCGAAATGGGATTCAAACAAGAGAAGATTGTTTTCGATAAGGATAGTCAAAGGCAATACACTCGCGAAGAATTCAAAGATTTCATTCCCTGTAACAAAGCATACTGACTTCGCTATCGGGCTCATCGATTCTATTGAAGCATGACGTGTTAATACCGGGAGTAAGATTCACAAGCAAAAATCCAACAGTATATGTTAACAAAGGTGGCGACGATTATCGACAAACTAAGTCAGGCTCAACTTCACTTGGTCTCACAGAGTAACAAAGACTAGAAAAGTCAGATTGATCAGGCGAAGAAGACAGATTGAAATCATTTTTGCCGGGAGATTGTTGGAGATTGTTATAAAGCTCCTTAATTTAAGGAGCAAAACACGGAGCAAACACACTGAGTAAAACACGGAGCAAAACACGGTGCAATTCACGGAGCAAAACAAGGAGTTTAATTCAAGGAGCAATTTTAAGGAACCATTAATTTAAGCGAGGATTCAAGGAGTGAATTTTCTTATAAATAGATGTAATTGTAATGAATTAATCATCCAAATTGTTCATTCCAATCGAGAGAAAAGCTTAGAGAGAAAAGTTTTCAGGAGAGAAAATCGAGAGTGATTTTCTGGGTGTAATCGATCATGAAATCAAGGAAGGTTAAACACCTCAGGTAATTTCTCCCCTTTCAGTAAAAAGATCTGCAGCAGGTCAGGAGACGTAAGCAAGATTGGCCGAACTTCGTTATCAAATTTGTGTGTTATTTTTCTATTCTTACTTTCTCATAAATCTAGCTTATCGGGAATTTGCGTTATTTCCCAACACAAATATCGTGTCATTTATAGATGTTCTTGAAGTTAAAGAATCAAATGTCTTCACTACTTTCAAATGCAATCAATTATTTGGCATCACAACAAATTATTTTCTAAAACAATAAAAGTTATAAAATAATCTTCAAGATATCGAATCATATTTCATTATTCCAGAACTTGTTGAAAATATTAATGTTAAAGGTGAGTATGTAGACAATATTTGGCTAATATTGTTTAAGGAAATGGATCAATAAGAAAAATCAATTTTGAAGATACATGTATGCTACAAGTAATATCACCCTCCTTTGAAGAAAAAACAAAGATTAGTTTTAAATAAGTGGAGTGGAATAATATGGGATAAAATTATAAAAGAAAAAGTAGTTTATTTTGTTTAGGATTTTTGTTTAGAATTCTACTAAAATAATAGCTTATTTTGTTTAGAGTTATAGTTTTTATATACTATTAGAGTCTCATATATAAACCTTTACTTAGAGTTTTTTTTATTTGTATTACTAAAGTCACACATAGAAATTTTATGAACTATTCTAAAGATTTTTTAACTATAAATAACTAGGCACTATGCTTGTATAAGACATCCTAAAAAATACTCAACTTAATAATATTATAGAAATTTTCTTCTTTATTTTTTTCTCTTATTCATAAGTTTTAGGAATATCTCTTATTTTTCCGTTTGGAAGCTGAAGCCCTCTTATTCGTGAGATAGAGGAATATCTTTAGGCTAATTCTACTATAGAATTTATAGAATACTTGTCTAAAGATAGATAACAAGTTAGGCTTGTTTTATTCTAGATTTGGTAGAGTGCTTGCTTGGATAATAATTTCCTTGTGTTTGTTTCATAATACAAATACGAAAGCTTCTTACCAAAGAATGAGTCTAGTTAGTCTAAACTTTGCTCATATTTTTCTTATTTTTTAAATGCTTTCGTATTATTGGTACATTCGTGCTTCCGTTATGCATTAGGTGATATCAGAGCCATGACCCTACTGAGCCATGTGGGCTTACGTTCTTACGAGGACGTAAGACTCCTTAAGTAGGAGTGCATGATGCAGTGTGCTTACACATATCACACATTGCTTAAGAAGCTAAGTGATGATGTACTTATAAAGGGTAAGTATTCTCTAAACTGTCAAGTCATTACCGTGAACTCACTAAACTTGTAGTTATAGACCAAAGAACAAAGTAGATAATCTCGTGCCATGTGGAGTAGATCTCACCTCACTGTAAGCGGACGGATTAACCATCTTATATCAAATTTAATTTATAAATTTTTAAGTTTTTATTTTAATCGGATAAAAATATACATTTGATATATAAAACTTATAATATAATATTTAAAATCACTAAAATTTGTAAATTTTTGAATCATTAACCATGATTCTTTTTCTATATTATTTTATAATAGTTTGATTAAAAAATTTATAAATTCTATTATAATTATTTAAAAAGTGTCAAAATTATTCATTTTCATTAATCATGGTTACGTGATTAAAAAATAAATAGTTATTTTTTTTTAAAATACAAATAAATCTAGAAAAAAGAATCACACGATCTTAATTATTTATGGCAGAAATAAATAAGGGTTGGATCTCAAGAATTGTTTTTTTTTAAACGAAAAAAAACTATAAGAATATTAGAATCTTTTAATTGTATGCAAGATGGTCCACTATTCTATTTTTTTTTAAAAAAAGACAATTCTTTTAATATGAAGATACGTTATCAGTAAACTTTAAAATTGAATATTTTAAGAATTGTTCAATTTTCTAACGTCAATTAAGTGGAATTTTAGATGTGTTACGAAGGTTCATAGAAACTACTTGGGTCAACGTTTGAAAATCCGATTCTGGATGCGCCCGAGCGTGCCATAGTCAATGCAAAGTGACAGTTTGCACGTGCCAGTCGTCTTCTTCTTCCATGACACATTTTCCTGTAATTCGACTCGTTCAGTCCGTGTTCGACCCATTCCATGATTTCTTGTCATTTTGATCGGAAATAACAATAAAATACATGTTACTGTTAATGCTCCAAATCACATGATAAACATGATTATGGCAAGAATACTCCCTAATTTTCACTAAAAATGTTCAAAATTGGAGCTTTTCATATGAAAAAAAAACCCTTAAAAACTAGAAAATAACTCTTAAATACAATCAAAAGTCACGATTTTGAGCTATTTTAAATGCTCAAATGATTTAAAGTCTAAAGGAAAAATCAAATAATTAGAAAATATATCAAAAATCGGATTGAATCAAAATATCCAAAAATTAAAAAAATTCACTCGTTAATAACAAAAAAACACAATTATAAGTTGTGAATAAGAAGTTATGATACCAATTGATTGAATTGGAAAATTCAATACAATCTTAGTATGTGATAACATCATATTAGAAGCATACTTGGTGTCTATACGACTCAATAACTCTCATACTTGGAGCATTATACTTCTTAGAAATTCAAACCTAACTTTGAACCCAAAAACCAATTAATTAGTTAGAAGATTGTCCAAACTTATAAAGAGGGAACAATGCTGCCTTACTATTAGCCAATATAGGATTTAACAATACTCATACTTTTAAGCTTTTTAAATGAATCTTATGCATAATAAACTACAATTGTTCTATATATATATATATATATATATATATATATATATATATATATATATATATATATATATATATGGAAAATGATAAGAACCTCCCTTATTGTTTAAAGGAAAAATGGGTATAGCCTATTACAAGTCCATAAATCAAAATAGCACTTGATTCAGTACTAATTAAATCATTGAATAATTGGATGCACAAAAATACTCATTGTAAAAAAAAAGAAATAATAATCACTAATCAAATAAATTCAAAACAAATATTAAGTAAATATTTGAGATTGATTTAAAAATACATAAATAAGAAAAAGTTCAAATGAATATGTAAATCCACTTAATTAGAAAATAAATTCATTAAAAACTCTATATCTAATAACTAATATAAGTAAAATTTAAGACTTTAAAAGTGTCGTTACACTATCACAATATATGTCTTTAGTCTCGAGATTTTAGCCTTAATTTTTTAAAAAATCGAAGTCATAGGATTTTAACCACAGTTTAATAAAAAACGAAATTATAGTGTATACACATTAACCTCAATTTTATCAGTAATTATGATTATAAGTTAAATTATAAAAATTATTTAAATATATATAAATAAATTTATATAACTACGATTATTAAATGATTCTGATTATAATTAAAATAATAGAGTTTTCAATATTTTTAAAACTGAAATAAAATAATATATTGTATGTTATTCATTAAAAAGAAATACAAAAATTACTTTACAATATGTCACGCGCCGCGCCACACCTCAAGAAATTGTTGACGATCTCCCCCAATAGCTCCTCATTTTCAGCATTTCGCTCGACTTACAATAGCTCATTTCCCCTCTCTTCTTCATTTTCTCTCTGTTTTTTTTTCTTTTCCTTTTTTCCTATTCACACCTCGTCGATCGGCCGTTTGTACTATCGTCACTCACGAACCAACTCTGGGTAAGTGTGATACCCTTTTTTTTTTACAATATCAATTCATATATGTGTTGATTCTTAGTAGATTAGTTTTACGTATAATATATTTTAATTAGCGTTATTTATTTCATATATGAATCTTATTTCTTATTGTAATTTCTTAAGATATGGCGTTTTGTACATCTATTGAGCATCAATTAGGTATAATAAATCAGTTTTTAATATTAGACAATGTTATTTTCTGCTCCTGATAATTGTCTCAACTGATCCAACTGATGATACAGACAAAGATTGGTAATATTGGTTCTCACTCAATATTAACTCTTTCTTTCGTTACGAAGTCTTCCTATAAAAGGAAACCTAATATTACAAAGACTAGTATTAACTATTAATGGTAGAGTTATAAGGAATTGGCGTATGGCATGTGGTGCGAGATACAATCAAAGAAAAATACGTGTTAGATCCACTACATAAATATAATAAATTTTCCTCAAACTCTAGGATTGAGGTTGATATATGTTGTATTTTGTAATGGCTTTCTGCTGACCATTTGAGTTTACTCATGCTTATAACTAGATGGGATTGGTATATCAAAATACCAACATTTCCATTTTCCTTAGGCACACAGTTACTTGATTCGTGTATGTATACGTTCTGAATTATTGTAACCCTGGTATCAATCAGGTATGTTGATCTAAAAGCATGTATAAATCAACTTCCTGAAAATGATTATGGGGTGAATATCACAACATGACCAGCATGTTTACAAACTCCTCCGAATAGGCTTCAGTCAATACAGTATGATGCCTATATGTCTCAGAAAGAGCATTTCAGGGCAGAATCCAAATATTGGAATGAAATTATAGGAAGTTATGTTAGTCCTTGTACACTGGGAGAAGATTAGATTGAGAAACGTATTGGACAGAAGAGCTAGCTTTGGAGGGTATCGTTTTTATCTTTGTATTTTGGAGTTCTATTTTGTCTTTTGCATTGTCTTTTTTCCACCTGCAACGAGGGCTTGTCATGATTTATGGTCTGCTTAATTGGAGTGGCAGATTTGGAGCAGCATTAATTGAATAAAAATTAAATTCCTGGGTCATGGATGTGGTTCCTGTTAGTGGCCCCAACACCTTGCCTGTTATTTATGACCATGGGCTTATTGGTGTTATGCATGACTGGTAGACATACATGTCTTAACTATTTCTGGTCTATCCTATTTTTATTTAGATTGTTTAAGGGAAGCTGCTATTGATTGCTATTTTGATTCTTCATTTCTTGAATTTACTTTAAAAATATGAACAAAAACGTTGCAGTGTTATTTGGTTATGTTTTTGGTACTTGTTTATGTTGTTTTCCCACTTTGCATGCAAATGAAGACATCAAGACTCTTTGTAGAATGTATTCATTGGTTTTAGTTGTTGCTTGGAGACCAAATTGCATGATTGTGTAGGTGTAAGCCATTTGATACATATCCCAAAACCTATGATTTATTGTATGCAGCTGGCCTCTTCTCTTTTGAGAAAAAGAGGTATCTCTCTAAGTTGAGCAGCTAGCGTGTTTTCATTTCTCTTCTTTATGATGTTCTACTCCAAATTGAATCGAGTAGTTGCATAATGTGTGAGAATGAGTCCACGTGATATATTTATCCAGGTAATACATATACAATAAATTGGGCGTGAATGTACTCTGTAACACGTGTTGCAGATGAGTTAAAATAGTGCTACCATTTGTTTTTGTTTTCATTCAGTCTGAGTTTCAACATGGAAACAGCATGTTGCTTACTGTGCTCTATACAATCTTGACGTGACTTCAACTAAGTGTTGGGAAATAACACAAATTCTCGATAAGTCAGATTTATGAGAAAGCAAAAATAGAAAAATAACACATAAATTTGATAGCAGAGTTCGGTCAATCTTGCTTACTGCCTCCTGACCGTCACAGATCTTTTACCGGTGTTTTAGAAATTACACAAGGCTTACAACACTCACAACTCACAACCTAATTACACCCAAGAAAATTACTCTCAATTTTCTCTCACAAAAGCTTTTCTCTCTAAGCTTTTCTCTCAATTGGAATGAACACTTTAGATGATTAATTCATTACAATTACACAGCTATTTATAGGAAAATTCACTCCTTGAATTACTCCTTAAATTAATGGTTCCTTAAATTGCTCCTTGTTTTGCCCACGACCGCTTCCATGTTTTGCCTCCATGAATTGCTCCATGTTTTGCTCCATATTTTACTCCATGTGTTTGCTCTATATTTTGCTCCTTAATTTACTCCTTAAATTAAGGAGTTTTATAACAATTTCCCACTTGAAGCATCCGATTTCAACTGCCTTCACACCTTGATCAACGCAAAGAAATTTTCTAGTCTGTTATTTAGTAGACTAAAATGAAGCGAGCACAACTTCACTTTGTCAATAGTCACCACCTTTGTTAACATATCCGGGCTGATTTTTGCTTCCTCGAATCTTCTCCAAGTATTAACACATCATCTTCCAATGTAGATCCGATGAACCGATAACGAAGTCCAATACGCTTTGCTCTAGAATGAAATGTCAATTCTTCATGTTGTATTGCACTTCGACTATCACTATCCAAAACAATCTTCTTTGCTCAATCCCACCAATTAACAAACCTCAAGCCATATCATCTCTTTACTAGCTTCAAGCCATCGCTACATACTCACCAGAAGGATGAGTGACAATTTTCTCGTATTTGTGACATCCAACTACAACAGTAGTTCCAACAAGAAATATATAACCTGTCGTTTCTTCTTCTACGATCAACTTCACTTCCAAAGTCCGCGCTCACGCACCCTTGTACTTTTACCTCTCCTTTACTAAAGTACAAGCACTTGTTGCCACGTGGCCTGGCAGATACCTCAAAATCCACTTGATCGCTTCCCAACGAGTTTTCCTCGGATTTGACATAACCGCTTAACAACTCCCACCGTACGGCCAATGTCCGGTCTCGCATGCACTATCACAGTACATCAAACTTCCAACGGCCGAGGCATAAGGAACCTTAGCAATGAATTCTCTCTCTTCCTCCGTTTCGAGGGGACCGATCCTTAGATAGAGAAAATGACCGGCCGTGCGGCGTGCTTGAACTAGCTTGCATCGCCCATGTTGAATCTTTGCAAACACGATTGATGATCGCCCGAGATAACTACAAGGATCCTTTCTTCTTATTTCTTGTGATTTGCATTCCAAGAATCTTCTTTGACGGACCCAAGTCTTTCATGTCAAATTCCTTTGACAATTGCCGCTTCAACCTTTTAATATCATCCATATCCGAACCTGCTACTAACATATCATCAACATAAAGTAGTAAAGTGATATAACTGACCTATATCTCTCAAGTAGCAACAATGATCGCATTGCACTTCGAAACCTTCTCAGGTAATGGCCGTCAAACTTTCTCGTATCATTGTCTGGGCTTGTTTCTGTGCCATACAAACTCTTCTTAAGTCTCGCACACCATATTCTTCTTCTTCCCCTTTTCTCGAGAAACCTTTAGCCGGTACACGTATATCTCTTCATCTAAATCTCCATGAAGGAATGCGCCTTCACATCCAACCTGCTCAAGATGAAGATCTTCGATGCCTACAATACTCAATACCGATCTGATAGTATTAAGCCTTCACAACGGGAGCAAAATGTCAGCCAGAAGTCAACTCCTTCCTACCGTTGAAACCCTTTCGACAACTAGGCTGGCTTTCAGTATCTCTGAACCATCTACGTTCTTCTTTCACCCTAAGACACCCATTTGTCAGGAAGGTCCTTATTTCCCATAGGTAACTCACCAGTTCCCATGTCTCGTCGAGACGAGAGATTTCATTTCTTCTTTCATACAAGCTCCCACTTGTTGAATCTCGAGTCTAACAAGCTTCATCATAAAGATTCGTGCTCCTCCATCGGGCCAAGAACATATAGTTCATGTATCTCCTATTAGGCACATGAGGTCGAGAAGACCTTCTCAATACAAGAGCCGGAGAAAGAGGTCAGGTGCCTGAATGTCAGTAATGCTTTGTCCAACAAGTTCCTCCGTCGAGGACTTGTTACAATTGGTTCTGCTGCGGAAGTATCTCGGGACATCATCTCGCACCGCAAATATCGACTCATTCTCGCTCCGAGTCATTGGCATCTATTTTACGCATGTCCATACATCACCTTTCGTTGAAAATCACATCTCCGCTACTGCGATAACTTTCTTCTTTTCGTCATCCCAAATGCGGTAGCCAAACTCATCCTTACCATAGCCAATGAAACGTGGCATTTCTCGATTTGGACTGCTTATTCCCGCTCTCGATCACCGATATGCACGCACAAATGCTACACAACCGAAAACATTTAGATGTGATAGTTTCACCTCTTTTTCTCGCTCCATACCTCCTTCCGGTATTCTATACTCCAATGGAACAACAGCTCTTGCTGATCAAGTAAGCCGTGCGTTGATCGCTTTCCCGCCTGCACTGTCGCAGACTGACCGTACGAATGCTTCTAGCTCTTTCCGTCAACGTCTCTGTCATACGCCGCCTACACCATTGTGTCGAGGCGTGTACGGCACAATTCTTTCCATTCTCGATCCCGTGCTCATAGCGTAAATTTTTGAATCTGTGTCTTCATATTCACCACCATTATCGCCCGAGCTTTTTGATCTTTAAACTCGTCTCATTTTCCACCATAGCTTTCCATCTTCTGAAAGCCTCAAATACTTCAGATTTTTGCTTTAGAAAGTAAACCCATACCTTTCGTGAGTGATCTTCAATGAAAGTCACGAAGTAGTGTTTCCCACCAATATGAGACTTGGCCGGCTGTCCCCAAACATTGTAGAGTTGAATAAGCTCTAGTCTTTCCTTCTGGGGATTCTCGCAACTTGTCCGAAAGCCGACTCTCTTTTTCTTTCCAAGTATGCAATCTTCGCACATGTCTATCTCTGCGGACTCAGACCTCGAAGTTTTCCCTTTCGAGTTGCATAATCTTCATCCCCTTCTCACTCATATGGCTCTAGTCTTCGCGCCACAGATTCGTGTTTCATCGCTACAAACCGTACTGAACAACGTGCCTCTCGCCTTTTTAAAGAGTGTCACTTTTTTTGCCTCGAGCAACCGCTATCGCACCCTTTGAAATCTTCCAATCATCACCACGGAAGATCGTAAGGTAGCCTTTACTAGCCAACGCCCCACCGAGATTAAGTTCTTCCGAGATCGGGGAATACGCCCGACATCCTTCACTTCCCAAACAGATCCGTTCAACTTAATCTTCACTACACCTTTGCCAATAATAGCACATGGTTGATCATCACCAAGATATACCTTTCCAAGGTTTCCTGGGACATATTTCTCAAGAATTTTTTTGTGAAGTAGCATGTAATCCATGCTCCGCAGTCTAACACCCAAGATTCTTCCTCGTCTCCAAAGCATATCAACGCATCGCCTCCTCCCGAGGTCGAAGTAACATTTGCCTCTACCTTCACTTGTTTGTCCTTCTGCGCGCTCTTGCACCGATTTTCAGAAGGCCCGCTCTTCCACAATTCTAACACTCGATAGTCTTCGAGCCACGGGAATTATTAGATTCCCGGATTCGACCTCCCGTCCTTTGATCTACCTCAGAGTCTATTTTGCCACGTCCATTCCCTTGGTTGAATTTCTTCCTCGACTCGTACGCAAAACCGAAGCTGCTGACGATTCACCTAACTCTCTACGTCCTGGATCTCTTCATTGAGAACCAAATCACGAACATCGTCAAATTTCAACTTATCGCTTCGACGAGCTACTCATAGCCGTGACAAGAGCATCTCCAACTTTCCTCGGTAAAGAAGACAAAAGTATTAATGCCGTACTTCTTCATCGACCACTTCCACCGAACTCAACCGGGTCAAGGCGACCGTGTCGAGTCTATCGAGATGTCGAGCTACCGACGCGCCTCTCATTCATCCGCAAATTGAACAAACGCCTCATCAAGTTGCACTTTGTTCGAGGCCGACGGCTTCTCATACATATCATGGTAGAGCCGCCACAAGACTCGCCGTGGTCTTTTCCCTTTGCTATGTCAAGGAAACATTAAGGGATACAATCGAATAACTCCGAGTGTCATTCTGCCTGTAAGATTCCAATCTTCTTCCTTCATAGCTTTCCTCGGTTTCTTCCTCGAGAGGTTGATATAGATTTCTTTGATATAGATAATCCTCTATCTGCATTTTCCAAAACCCAAAATCTGTGCCATCAAATTTCTCGAGTTTCACCCTTCCTTCATCTGCGGCCATTGCTCCCACTCAAATCTGACTTCCTCCGAATCATTTCTGACTATTTTTGTAAATCACCGTGTATTAGAACACCTCCGTCAACGAATAAATATCGTCAACAAAATTTCACTATTCACGTAATTCACTATTCATGTAAATAGTAACCTTGCAGAAAATTGATAGAAATCACCACCAATAATTTCCGATACTCATGCACGTTGAAATAACACAAATTCCCGATAAGTCGATTTATGAGAAAGCAAGAATAGAAAAATAACACACAAATTTGATAATGTAGTTCGGCCAATCTTGTTTACGTCTCCTGACCTGCATAGATCTTTTACCGAAATGGGAGAAATAACACAAGGTGTTTACAATACTCACAACTCACAACCCAATTACACCCAAGAAAATTACTCTCAATTTTCTCTCACAAAAGCTTTTCTCTCTAAGCTTTTCTCTCAATTGGAATGAACACTTTGGATGATTAATTCATTACAATTACACATCTATTTATAGGAAAATTCACTCCTTGAATTACTTCTTAAATTAATGGTTCCTTTAATTGCTCCTTGAATTAGGCTCCTTGTTTTGCTCCATGAGTTGCTCCATGTTTTGCTCCATGAGTTGCTCCATGTTTTGCTCCATGAGTTGCTCCATGTTTTGCTCCATGAGTTGCTCCATGTTTTGCTCCATGAATTGCTCCATGTTTTGCTCATTGTTTTGCTCCATGTTTTGCTCCTTAATTTGCTCCTTAAATTAAGGAGCTTTATAACACTAAGGATTAAGAAGATTTGGAGATTGTTGAAGTTATTTTGATGTATTATGAGTCCTTGAAAATTTTTACAACTTATCTGGAAGCAGACACATTTTGCATCCATTAGCCTAGAGCATACATGGATTGCATGCCCTTTCTTTATAACTTGATTATAAGAGTGATCATAGTTTAGTTTGTGAGTCCATGGAAGTTGAAAGCTATGGTTGTCTTGAGCATATCTTAATTTAATATCTGCTAATGTGTCTCTAAACTTTTCTATTAATTAAGATCATCTCATTTATCACTATCCTTGGGTTCCTGAGTTGTCACATTGCATTTTAGATGGCCATTGAATTTCTTTTGATTCCATTATTTATAACTTTAAAAGATAAAAGCGTCATACAAGAACTTTAACAGTTTCACCTGTAGTGTAGTTATTTATCAAAACAAAGCTTGATGTTGAATGGGACAGGAAAAGAATGACCTTATCAACAGAGGAAGGAGGGAAAACACACAAGATAAAAACCGTGTAAAGACATATAAAGAACAGATTGGAACAAGTATAATCCCAATAACAAACATTAGTCATTTCTTGAATTAACCTTTTTTTTTTGTTTGAGGTTGAATAAACTTATTGATTCTGACATGAATGTTCCCATACCCTTTTTTTTAATTTTATTTCTATAGTGTTGTTTTTTACTAAGATATGTATTGGAATATGTAATGGGAAAATTTTTGTGAAGTTCCTGGAAACCTCTCGTGAAGTGGCAAGAAGAGGCATAAAAAGAATAAAAAATATTATCAATCATGTGTTACTATCTAGTTCAATTTATTATATATTATACCTACTTATAAGCATATCTTTTTCTTTTGGTAATGTTATTCTTCTTAAGCTTGACTAATGTCACTTGTAAATGATTGTAATAGTAAAAAGTTGTTTTGTAATAGTAAGGTTATTATTCATAGTCATTGTAAATATGAGAATTAGTTAGTTAGATTTTATTATGTTCTAGTGTATAAATTCTCAAATGTAATTATACTTTTAATTTTAATATAATATGATTTTTAATATTGTAATTAATAATTGTATTTTTATTTAAAGTTATGCCCATAAGGATGTCTATGGCCTCGGTTATGTAAAACACTGAAACTATAAATATATTCTATAGTCTTGATTATTGAAAAACCGAGGCCATATACATACCGAGATCATAGGGTATGTTTATAATCTTTTTCAATTAGATCTCGATTCTTATAACCGTGGTCATAAACCTACGATCACAGTTAAAAATCGAAACCATACATATGTATTGTAGTAGTGTTAGATAATTTTATGATTTATGTAACTTTCTAATATCTTTGCTTATTTTAATTTGTTTTAGCTTTACCTTGCTACTTTTTTTATATTTATTTTTTCTTTTCGATTTTCTATAATATATGACAATATTTAATCATAAGCTCACATAACGTACCATGTAGAAGCCCAACAAGCGTTTTATTTCAAAAAGTTAACCAATGGAAAAAATAGCCTTAAAACTTAATAATTATCATATTAAGCCTACGGGAATTAGTTTGACACTACTTCATAAGAGTTAATTATCATGAAAATAATATTAATCATTTCATCCTAATCAAATTTCTTAAGAGTAAGTAATTGCATTTCTTTAAAAAAGATGAGTGAAAAGATTCTTCGTATATCTTTGAACTTATTTCACGAAAAATTAATCATAATTGAAGTTTTGTTAAGAACTATATCGATTGCTAAATGATTATAATTGAATTTTTATGAGGAGTTTGAACAATTGAATAACTATCGATCGAATTGAATCAATCAAGGAATATCCATCCAATTACTCATATGATCCATCATAAGTTAGTTAATTTGGTGTCACAACTTAGTTGATATGTTTGATTTGAAAAGTTCGAGTATTGACATTGATATGAATGCATGTAGATACTTGATAACAACACATAATCCTACTCTCAAGTTAAAACTATGGTAGATACACTAAACTCGATGTACTTAAACTCATAAAACTTAGTTGATAACTAATTTAGTGTCATCGTTGTTTATCTCAATAAGGTTTTTTATTTGATTAAAAAAATCCAAGGACTCATATGTGCAATTTTTTAATGAACTAAAATGAATAAATGCGTTTTATTTTGTATTTATCTCTAGTATTAAAGTGGAAATTGTATCTAACTGAGATATAATATCTATAGTATTTCTATAGTCCTTATATAAAGATTTCTAGAGAAAATTTAAAAGATGATTGTTTGTTTGGATAACCAAGTGAAATAGATTCAATTAATGTGAGATGAAGAATGGTTGTTGTATAAATAATACTATTTTTATTATATATATATATATATATATATGTGTATAAAATCATCATAGTATATGTATCATTACATCGTAAGTCACAAGTGAGATTATCTAAAAGTAAAGGTACATCTTAACTTCTAGCACTTACATACACGTGGTTGCTTGACATTGAGTTGGACTGGTCCAGTTCCATACTAACTTATTTTGTTGAAAAAAATGAAATTTATTAAAAAAAATAGATGTCGGGAATTGTGCCTTGTCCCACATTGCTTTTTTATAATATTTTAAAGAGGTATAAATAGTGAAGAGTTTGTTATTGGGATTGGGCCCCAAGGGGCACCCACTTTTGTGGAAGGGGAGAGGACCTAGGCAAATGTGATACCACACACGCGCGCGCGCCGCCGCCGTCCGTCCGACCGACCGGCCGAGTCCGAGTGCGTGTGTGAGGTGGTATTTTATTTTTTGGTAAAATATTCTTTTTAAGGAAATTTTTTCCACTTACAAAATGGTTGTTATATATATATATATATTTTTCAGAAAAAAAATAACCGTTATGTTCCTTTATTAAGAATATGGCCGTTGTCTTCTTAATTCAGAAAAAAAAGAGCCGTTGCTCGTATTTATTCACGAAAAATATCCGTTACTCGTCTTTAATCTGAAAATGGCCGTTACTTTTCATTACCGTTTTATTCATAATTGCTACACGTTTTCTAAAGCCTATAAAAAGAAGGTTTCAGCTCTCATTTTAACATATCAATCAGCAATCTCATCTCCCTACGAAAACAATTCTCTCTACAACTTCTACAATTTTAAGTATTCTTTTAGTTTTCCGAGCAAAAAATTTTCTGGTGTAGCATTCCAGTCTTCATTAGTGCAGTGAAGTTCTGAGATAGAGATTACGATTCTGTTTTATCCCTGGGGACGACGAGCAATTTGTGTTTGCTTGCACAAATTGGGCGTGAGCCGTAAACGTCTTAAAGAGAGCGACCTAGTCCGCGACTCAACCCAAGAAGTTACTTTGAAGTTATCGGTAATATTGTTCCTACTGTTTTTATAAACTTGCTTTCAACAATTTTACGACGTATTCAATCTGCCATGTCTCTTTGAAATGCTAGCTGGCGATCTAAACAAACCATTCCGTTTTGAAGGATTACACTTTAAAAGATGGAGACAAAAAATGTTGTTTTTCTTAACCATGAAAAAAGTTGTTTACTCTCTTACTCGAAAAACCAACACAAATTCAATCCCTCCTACCGGAAGTCGTAATTCAAGGATTTAGACACTGGATGGAAAATGATTTTCTCGCAAAAAATTATATTCTTAATGGTTTAATTGATGACTTGTATGATTATTATAAGCTGTGATAAGTCTGCTAAGGAAATTTGGGAAGCACTTCAAAAGAAATACGACACCGAGGAAGCTGGAACTAAAAAGTATCTTTGTCGGTCGTAGATACATGAAGTTTCGGATGATTGATGGAAAATCGGTGGAAGCTAATCACATGAAGCGTAAGATAGCACACGAAATAACTTCGAAGGTATGACTTTTAGATGAACAATTTCAAGTAGTAAGTTATAATAGATAAATTACCCCCTCTTGGAAAGATTTTAAGAATACACTTAGGCATAAAACTAAGGAATTTTCTTTAGAAAGTCTTATAACACGTTTAAGAATAGAAGAAGAAGCTAGAAAAACAAGACCAAAGAGATGATACTTGTAGTCTCAAATAATAGTACCAATAAGAAACCTTCCTCTATAATTAAAACCTAAAGGTAGAAATATGAAAACTTCATAATCGTAGTAATAATCAAAACCGCCACCACCAAAATAGAAATAGAAGCTATCCTCCCGTAATGGACCTCAACCCCTGGCTTAATAACACATTCATGTGTTATAGTTGTAATAGACTCCGGCCACTTGGCTAGGAACCGCCGGAACAGGGAATCGCCCGCACCATGTGGCGAACCCACCGAAGATCAACTTATTGCTATGATATCCGAAGTCAATTTTGTTGGTGGATCCGAGGGTGGTGGGTAGACACCCCTTTGGTGCTTCTCGCCATGTTTGCTATGATCGAGACATGTTCAAATCCTATTCGATTCTCGAGGATAAGAAAGTGCTGGTGACTCCCACTCCACTAAAGTTCTTTGTACCGGTGAGGTGGTTTTGAAGTTTACCTCTGGAAAGACACATTCTTGAAGGATGTCCCGCATACTACGAGAGATGAGAAAGAACTTAGTTTCGTGCTATCTTCTTAACAAAGTTTGGATTTACTCAAACCATAGGGCCGATTTTATATACTATAACTAAAAATAATATATTTGTTGGGAAAGGGTACGCCACCGATGGCATGTTTAAATTAAATGTTGAAATCAATAAAACTTTCTGCACGGCTTACATGTTGAGTTCTTTTTAATATTTGGCATGCTAGACTATGTCATGTTAATAAACGCATAATCAAGAATATGAGTAGTTTAGAACTAATTCCTAAACTATCTTTAAATGATTCGAAAAATGTGATTTTTGTAGTCAAGCTAAAATAACCAAAACTTCACATAAATCAGAAGTTAGAGAATCCGAACCTTTAGAATTAATTCATTCTGATATATGTGAACTTGATGGAAATTTAACAAGAAATGGAAAACGCTACTTTATAACTGTTAAAGATGACTGCTCGATTACACTTATGTATATCTAATGAAAAATAAAAGTGAAGCGTTTGACATGTTTAAATATATTTATGAGATTGAAAATCAACTTAATAGAAAAATAAAGAGGTTTCGAAGTGATGGAGGCACTGAATATGATTCCAATATCTTCAATGATTTTTATAAAACTCATGGAATCATTCATGAAAAAACTGCACCTTATTCTCCCGAAATGAATGGAAAAGCTGAAAGAAAAAATAGAACTTTTCCGAATCATTGTCGCAATTTTTATTAAATTGTGCTTTGCTTCCCATTGGGCGGGGAGAAATTTTATTAAGCATTTCGCTATATGCTAAATAAAGAGTTTGCCTAAATCTACAAATAAAATTTCACCATATGAAATTTTGAAAAATAAGAAACCTAATTTAACTTATTTTAAAACTTGGGGTTGTTTAGCCTATGTTAGGATCCTTGATCCTAAAAGAAATAAACTTGTAAGTAGAGTATATGAATGTGTATTCATAGGATACGCTTTGAATAGGAAAGCTTATAAATTCTATGACTTAAAAAATCAAGTAGTTATAGAATCAAATGATGTTGACTTTTATGAACATAGGTTTCGCTTTAAAATAAAGAATAGTGGGGGCCCGACTTCTAGTAGTTTACCTAAAACTAGAACCAGTGGACAAACTGAAGAATTAAACACTGAAATTAGAAGAAGTAAACGAGCTCGAACCCTGGGATTTTGGGTCTGATTTTTATGCTTATACCTTAGAGAAGATCCCCAAACTATTAAAGAAGCATTATCTTCTTTAGATGCCAACTTATGGGAAGAAGCCATAAATGATGAAATGGACTCACTCGAGTATAATAAGACTTGGCATTTAGTTGACTTACCTCAAGTTGCAAAACCATTGGATGTAAATGGATACTAAAAAAGAAATTGAAACCTCGATGGTACTATTGAAAAATATAAAGCTCGTCTTGTAGTTAAAGGATATAGGCAAAGGAAAATGTAGATTTCTTTTATACCTTTTCACCGCCATTACGAATAACTTCTATACGTGTACTTTTCTCTCTATTTGCTATCTATGATTTAGTAGTACATCAAATGGATGTTAAAGCGCTTTCTTAAATGGTGATTTAGAGAAGAAGAAATTTATATGGATCAACCCGAAGGTTTTGTTATCCCAGGGCAAGAAAATAAAGTTTGTAAACTAGATAAACCCCTTTATGGTCTAAAATAAGCACCTAAGTAATGGCATGAAATTTTTTGATAATCTAGTGATCTCACATGGATTCAAAATAAATGAAAGTGGCAAATGTATTTATTATAAATCAGAAAATGACATTTGCACTATTATATGTTTATACGTGGATGCCATGCTTATTTTTGGATCAAATATTTATGTTGTAAATAATGTCAAAATGTTGTTAAGAGCTAATTTTGATATGAAAGATCTTGGAGAAGCGAGTGTAATCCTTGGTATAAAAATAACTAGGTCGAAAAGGGAATTTCTCTAGATCAATCTCACTACATTGAGAAGATCTTAAAGAAATATAATTACTTTAACCGTAAACCCGTACGTACTCATATGGCGATCCTAGTGTAAAGTTGTTCAAGAACACCGGAGACCGGTGTTAGACAAACCGAGTATGCGAGCATCATTGGTAGCTTACGTTACGCTACCGATTGCACTAGAGACATAGCTTATGTTATGGGACTACTTTATGTAGGTTTACCAAGAGACTAGTGTAGAGCATTGGAATGCTATTGAAAGGGTTATGCGAGATACCTTAAGAGAACTATGAACCTTGGATTACATTATAATAAGTTTCCATTGTTTTAGAAGGATACAAATACGCAGATGCTGGAACAACTTTATCGAGAAGACTCCAAAGCAACTAGTGGCTATATTTTTAACATACCTATGGAGACTGTTTTCCTGGAAGTCTAAGAAACAAACAATATTGGCTCAATCTACAATGGAGTGAAATGATAGACTAGCCACCGCTAGTGAAGAAGCGGCCGGCTAAGAAGTTTGTTGGTACCGAGATCCCTTTTGGGAAAGACCGATACCAATGTCTTGATCCACAGCCGATAGTACCGCGGCTATTGCAAGATTCGAACCGTTACTACAACGGCAAGAGACGACAGATACGTCGTAAGCATAGCATCTTGTTAGAGAATTTCTCTCAACGGGAGCAAGTAAGAGTGGATCATGTATGCGTTACGATGAAAATTTGGCGAATCCTTTGACGAAAGGATTACCAAGCTATAGAAGGTTTTCAAAACCTCAAAAGGAATGGGATTAACGCCACTTAGAATGAAGAGTCACTTATGATGGTAACCCAACTTATAGACCGGAGATCCCAAGAAATAAGTTCAAAGAGGTAATAACAAGTCGTGAAGTGATATGAGATGTATCATGCTATTAATCAAATCTCATTCTATATTGTTATAAGTACGAAGTCTCGAAGCAATAGAAAAGGATGAGTTATTTGTTAAACTCTTAATGAGTTCTATACTCATGTGGAGTGGAGACATAGCTACAGGAGTACTCTTGATGACTCACCTATGTGAATATGGAAGTGTGGCCGCTTCGCATGAAAAGTTTTTGGGCAAAATTTACTAGAGCGTTCACTATACTTGGGATACACGTGTATGGCCGTAAAAGCACAGGGCTTTTTTCGAACTACACCTTGGAAAGGTTGTGTGTGTGATGATTGTTAGAGATAGAGTTCAAAACTACGAGTTACTCTAGTATATTCTAAAGCATCAACACTATGTCTGAGTTCAAGTCGATAGACACCTTTTTGCTTATGCGCACAATCTTATAATTTTTAATTGATCGGTTGCTCGATGAAAATTATTTTTTATATAAAATTCAAGTGGGGATTGTTGAAAAAAATGAAATTTTTTAAAAAAATAGGTGTTGGGAATTGTGCCTTGTACCCCCTTGCTTTTTTATAATATTTTAAAGAGTATAAATAGTGAAGAGTTTGTTATTGGGATTGGGCCAGGCACCCACTTTTGTGGAAGGGAGAGGGACCAGGCAAATGTGATACCACGTGCGCACGCACCGCCGCCGTCCGACCGGCCGTGCCGGGTGCCGAGCCGAGCGAGTCCGTCAGTCCGAGTCCGGAGTCCGTGTGCGTGTGCGTGTGCGTGTGCGTGTGTGAGAGTGAGTGGTATTTTATTTTTGGTAAAATATTCTTTTTAAGGAAATTTTTTCCACTTACAAAATGGTTGTTATATATATATATATTTTTCGAGAAAAAAAATAACCGTTATGTTCCTTTATTAAGAATACGGCCATTGTCTTCTTAATTGAGAAAAAAAAGAGCCTTGCCGTATTTATTCACGAAAAATATCCGTTACTCGTCTTTAATCCGAAAATGGCCGTTACTTTTCATTACTCGAACGGGCCGTTACATTCTTAATTCCTAGACATTACTTGTTTATTCATAATTGCTACACATTTTCTAAAGCCTATAAAAAGAAGGTTTCACTCATTTTAACATATCAATCGCCAATCTCATCTCACTACGAAAACAATTCTCTCTACAACTTCTACAATTTTAAGTATTCTTTTAGTTTTCCGAGCAACAAAATTTTACGGTGTAGCATTCCGGTCCTTCATTAGTGCGGTTGAAGTTCTCGAGATAGATTACGATTCTAGGCTGTTTTATCCTGGGGACGACGAGTCGTGTGTTTGCTCGCACAAATCGCGTAGCCGCGAAACGTCTTAAAGAGAGCGACCTAGTCCGCGACTCAACCCAAGCAGTTACTTTGAAGTTATCGGCAATATTGTTCCTACACTGTTTTTATAAACTTGCTTCAACATATTTTACTAGAGAATTTCAGAACTCTTATCCATTTCAAAACTACTTATGGTACAAACTTCTAATTTGCATATATATGGCTTCCACAATCTACCCTCCTCCCATTTTACAAGAGAAATTCCCATTTTACAAGAGAATTTTCGAACTCTTCTCAATTTTTCGAACTTTTCTCAATATTTTGAACTTACTTCGATTTGTGTTGTCAAGTTCAAATCATTTTTCGTCTCTTTTGCACTTTTCTTCTTTCGACTTCTAACCTCTTCCTTTCTACATATATTTTATTCTTAACTTCTCTGTTTTGTTTTCTTTTAATTTGTAGTGCCAATGGCTAGGAAAAATGGTATGCCGAGGAAAAGTGTTTGGGAAAATTTGAATCTCATGAAAAATAAAATACATCTACTAGTTCAACTTTATTCCACACGGATGATGAAAACATGTGTTCTTTATGTTCTTCTTCAGGTTCTCATTTCAAATTTGGTGGGGGAGACTCTCCATCACATCCTTCTTTTATGATATCTTTTGAGGACATTGTGCCAAGCCATCTTCGAACTACTTAGATGAGTCATATAGTACTTTAGAAACTTCTCAAGAATCTACACCAGTTTCTCGTTCTTCTCAAGCTTCTTTCAATATTTTCGTAGCATTGCCCCCAATTAAAGCTAATTGGAGTAAGGAAAAACAAAGAACTATTGGGTCGGGGTAAGATTTATAGATTTTCCCTCCAATTATGTAGCATAACTGAGGTTGATATTTCAAGAATAAAAGAGGATTACCATATCCCCAAAAAATTTGAAATTATGTTACCATATCTCTCCTGCAAATCCTTTTACTAAAAATGAGAATTTATACTAAGTATTTAAAACATTCACAACTCACAACTCATAACTCAATTACACTCAAGAAAATTGTTCTTAATTTTCTCTCACTAAAACTTTTTTTTCTAAGCTTTTCTCTGAATTGGATGATTCAAAGTATCTATTGAGGTGCACTATTTATAGTTGTAGAAGCCCCCATTCTACATGTTTTTCCAATTAATTCTTAATTGGTTTTCCATTCTTTTTTAACAAATTTTCCAATTAATTCTTAATTGGTTTTTCTTTCTTTTTTTAACAAAAGGATGCATTGTACATTCAATTTGCTTGGGTTATTAGCTTGACATCCACTCTTGGGTTTTATTATCATTTATTGCATCATTGGGTGCATGTAAGTTTGATCAACAATCTCCCATTTGAAGACTGATTTCAATCTGTCTTCACATATCGATTAATACAGTAGCTTTTCTAGTCTTATTACTCTGGTAAACCAATTGAATTTGAACACAACTTCAATTTGTCAATAGTCACCACATTTTGCTTCCTTGAATCTTCTTCAGTATTAACACATCATCTTCCAATAGAGATCATATTCTTCAGTATTAGCACATATCTCATCTGGTATTCTATACTCCAATGGAATAGATAGGCCTCTATTGATCAAGTATGCTTTTGTGTTGACCATTTCTACCCAGAACTTCTTCAATAGGCCTGACTGTATATGAATGCTTTTGGCTCTTTCTTTCAATGTTAGGTTCATACACTCAGCTATACCATTGTGTTAAGGCGTGCCTAGCATAGTTCTCTCCATTCTAATCGTGTGCTTATAGCAAATATTTTTGAATCTGATGTCTTCATACCTGTCTCATTTTCAACCATAGCTTTCCATGTCCTGAAAGCCTCTAATATTTCAAACTTATGCTTTAGAAAGTAAACTCATACCTTTCGAGAGTGATAATCGATGAAAGTCACGAAGTAGTGTTTCCCACCAATGAATGAGATGGTCGTTGGTCCCCAAACATAAGAGTGAATGAGCTCTAGCCTTTCCTTCTTTGGGGTTCTACCACTTGTCTGAAAGCTCACTCTCTTTTTCTTTCAAAGTATACAATATTCGCATATGGCTATCTCCGCTGACTATAGACCTGGAAGTTATCCCTTTGAATGCATAGTCTTTATCCCCTTCTCACTCATATGACCTTGTCTCTGGTGCCATAAATTTGGGTTTTCATTGTCTGCTGGAACTACGATCGAACAATATGCCCCTACTGTCATGTAAAGAGTGTCATTCTTCTTGCCATAAGCAACTGTCATTGCACTATTTTTTTAATCTTCTAATCATCACCATGGAAGATCATAATGTAGCCTTCACTAGCCAACTATCCTACTGATATTAAGTTATTTCTTAGGTCGGGAATATGCCTAACGCCTATTTTTTGTGTTTAATTCTTAGACTAAATCAATTTCCTCTATTAAAATTTCAAAGTTTCAAATAATGTTGCTTGATTATATGCTACGTCTATGAGCTTTCATTTAATTCTAACCGCATATTTTTTTATTTTATTACTAAACATTATTTTTTCCTAATATGACATCATGAACTAATGTCTTCATTATCTTGACTTCATTTTCTAGTTTTTTATTTTTTGGTTAGAGGTTTTTCTTTCATGGTCTATGAAAATAAATTTTGACATACTATTGTTTCAAACAACATTACTTTTTCTGTTTATTATCAGGAGTTTTTCTTTGATATCTAATTGTCATTTCTCTACTATTTCAAAATCTGTTAGTATTTATAGTTTTATTATTTGTCCAAGCTTTTTAAAAATTTTATCTAATTCTATAAATTCATTTTGTCCATATATTAAATTATTATGACTATTTGTTAAAGAATATGCTATAAGATAATGTATTGAAAATGGATGAATTTCTTCTTTCATGAATTCTACTCTTTCAAATTGATAAACTAGACTTAATACTTGATTTAGGTTTTTATCATAGATATTAATAACAAACCTAAGGTATGTTGTAAATTTTAGTTTTTGGTATCCTAAGTTACCATGAGTCATTCATAATAAAGCATCATTCATATTTATTATTCTGTTATCTAATAATGATATTTTTATTAGAGTATTTATTCATTTTCTGAAATAAACTTTTATTAATATTTGATTTCTTTTTAAATGGATAAATCTAATTTTTTCTTTATCTTTTTGGAGAATTTTGGATAATTTGTTTAATATAGTTTTCTTATCAATTAATGATATATTATACATTCATTTCGCATCTGTAATATTAATGTTTATTTCCTTATTACTTATTACATAATAAATTATGTCTTTTCTAGGAAATAATTTTCTTAGAGATGAGAATGATGAGTCTTAAATCCATATCTTTTTTTAAGATTTAATTTTGCGTTTTGAATTTCTTCAAATTTCTTTTTACTTATTACCATTTTCAATAAAAAAAACATCATAAGATCTATTCTATTTCTTTATTTAATTTTTCTTTTTCCATTTTATGAATATTATTATTCACTTTTAGAAATTTTATTATTCATTTTCGTTAGATTTAAATTCTATTATATTTTATGGGTATTTTTGATTTTTTTTAAATCTTAGAAGTATTTTTGAAGATATCTTAAAATTTGAGGATATTTTTAATAATAATTCAAAAATAACATTTATTTTTTACTTTACTTAAAAAAACATATATATTTAAAAGAATGTTATACCATATAATTAAATATATTATTTGAATGTATATTTTAAAAAAATATTATATTATATAATTAAAGATATTATTTGAATGTATATTCTACTTAGAAAGAAGAAGAATATATATATATATATATATTGAAGGAATATTATACTATATAATTAAATATTTTATTTTGAATGTATACTACATGAAGGAATAAGAAGAAGAAAGAAGTATAGTCGAATATATAATTTCGTTACAAAAAGCACCATTGCGATGATGATCAACGTCGTCTACGGGGCTATAGAGTGACGTAGTGTTGGGGTAGACTTTGGCCTTGACCCTCGACTCTTGAGTCTTGATTCTTGACTAGTTCTCTTTACTTTTGTTGGGTAGATTCAATAATTATAACTTCCCATCTCATTAAATTCTGGAATTTGAATTTTGTTTATAATTTTATATATTTATTCTTTAGAATAAATTTTTTTTATTAAAAATATATTTTATTTTAATTATTTAAAAACTATTAAAATAAATTATTTAATTATATATTTAATATCTATTAAACAATAATTTTAAATTTATTTTATTTTTAATATAAAATTTATTAATTTAAAACTTAAAATATATAATTCAACATATAGAAAATACCCAATTCCTACGAAGTTTTCAAACCCACCTCCACCCTATTAGCAACACTAATATTGACAACTGAAAATGTATGTCAATAAATAATCTTAAATCGTTGTCAGTAGCCTATTTAAAATATCTGTTTTTTAAGTAGTTGAAAAATAATTTATTGTGCAATTTTTTTTATTTGTAAAAAATAATTTTTTAATCAATTTTATGTTAAATATAAAAATAGGTGTAACACGTGCATATTTATATTTTTGATAGATATATACTCAAATTATTCAATTTAAAAAAAATTATTATCTAAACAAAATTTTTATTATCTAATATAAAAAATAATATAGTAAAAATATGAATATTTTTATTTAATTTTGATATTAAGAATTTGTTAAAAATTTAAGTATTTTTTTTAACTAAAATTATTTCAATACATGTGTCAATCAAAAATACAAATATCAAATATAATATTTTATTATATTTAATAAAAATATTATATAAAAAATTAATTTTATCATTAGCAGTAGTATTTTTCATAAATATAATTATAAAAATACATTTTTTTTTAAAATAATAGTACTAAACAATATATGATGCCCAATAAAAAAAACTTTCATAACACTTTTCTCATTTCTATATATGGAAACTTCATTCTCGATTAATGCTAAATGCAGTGTACGACTCAGTTGACTTATTTAGTGTTGGTAAATTACATGCCGATTTCACATGATTTGAAGAAAAAAATTAAGTTTGTGTTTAGTTTTCAGGTGTTTTTTAGTCTATCGATCTTGAAAAAATAAATTAATTAAAGATAAATAATATTTTTTTAA
The DNA here is from genome assembly GCA_033030585.1 of Hippophae rhamnoides. NCBI lineage: Eukaryota > Viridiplantae > Streptophyta > Magnoliopsida > Rosales > Elaeagnaceae > Hippophae > Hippophae rhamnoides. The sequence continues at coordinate 20,282,330 of CM065437.1, read as the reverse complement.
TAAAATATTATTCATTTATATTGAGTAATTAAAACTTTATCTTCAAATAATAATGATGATAATAATAAGAAAAGTTTTTCACAAATATTGATTTAAATATTTAATTATTTATCGTTATTTTAATTTTAATATTTTATTGAGTTGTATATTTAAAAATTAAAATATGTATTTAAATAACTTCTTATCAAAATATTGTTGTTCTTAATTTTTCCTTAAATAATTCAAAACTAAATTTCACTTCACCTTGTTAATATCCTATATTTTATCATATTTTAATCATTTGATAATAAAAAATAATATTTTAATAAAATAATTAATATTTGTTATTAATTGTATATGGCTCATTTTATTACTCATTTTATTAAAGGTGATTACTAGAAAACAAATGACTTCATAATTTGGAGTATTTGTACTATCTCTCTTACCATTTTTTATTTAAAAAAGTAGTAGAAATCTTCCAAATTTTAAAATTGTTATTTTTTATCCCCGCGTTCTAAAAAAATAAAAATGTTTTGAGTCCTTCAAATTTGAGTAAAAAGTACAATTAAAAACAAACATTATTATTTTAATAATTCTCCTATTAAAATATTTTTTTTTTCTTATTAAGTTATTAGCAACACGAGCCATTAATCGGTAAAAAATAATTAGATGAAATTTTATAAAATAAAAAAATCAACAATAATATTAACTAATAAAAAAATTATTTATATATGTAATTTTGTATTTAAAAAAAATTAAAAAAATTAAAATATTAAAATAAAATAATAATATTTAACTGATATTAAAACAAATATTTTTTCATACTCGAGTTTTATTTGTATTTTAATTATTTAACAAAAAAAATATATATTTTAATAAAAAAAATTATTTATTTTTAATTAACTAGTATACTTTAAAATAGAGATTTTCAAAAGAATATTTTATAAAATAAAATGGATGAAATGCACGTGACAAACTTTACTAACATTTTCTCTTTTTATTATTAAGGGTTAATTACATGTATAATATGGATTTAGATACATAATAAATTTTATGGTCAGCAGCTTTAAATTTTTATTTTTAAATATAAATTATGCGTTATAAAAATAGGAGAAACCTATAAGCCTAAGCGGCCATCCTATCAATACGCGTCATTAATATACAAGTTTTAAATGAAATATATAAATAAATAAGGGATTGATAGAAATATATAACGGCCATCCTATAAGGGATTGATAGAAATATATAGTAAGAATATTGCATGCAAAAATAATAAATAAATAAATAAATAAACCTCAACAACAGGGGGTGGTGACGTCACAATCTGACTGGTTTATTGATTATAAAATATATATCAATCTTAATTTAATAAAGAATATATCGCTTGTAAGCTAGATATTAAAACTTATGACATCAAGTTTCGAAACATATAACAATATACATGACAACTAGATGAAAACATAAGAAGAATATTCAACTATATATGAAACCTTTAAGAAATACTTTTTTTTTATTTTAAACTACTTATTATTTTTTTAAATATTTATTTTTATACAAACATTAAAAAGCAAAAAAAAAAAATATTACCGACTAAGAGAACGGAACGAATGGCCATTTTTACAAAGCAGTCAACCGTATTTCGCAGCTCTAAACTCATGTGAGAGAGCTTTTAAAACCCTTATTATACATGTGAGAGCTTTTATTTTTATACAATTACCAATATTAATACAATTGAATTTATTATTATTATAATAATAATAATAATAACGATTTTTTATTAATGAAAATTTCAACACAAGATATTAAAAAATATCATTAATTATAAAATAAAAAATAAATCATTTTAAAAGACTCATCGTAGAAAACTGGGTCTTTGCTCGACTCAAATTGAGATAATCATTGACGTAAAATTCCAATAGTGTAATACAAGTTAAGATAGATTTTACTGTTTGCTTTAGTTTTTTTCCAAAACGTAAAAAATAAAATAATAATAACAATTTATTATTACGAAGTTTCAAAGAAAGTAAGTTGTAACGTCCAGGAATTATAAAGGAAGCTACAGTGAAGTTTTCTCCTCTTATCCATCATGACATTCAGTTTAAGATCACACTTTTCCATTGCTCTCATATATATGCGGAGAACGGTGATATGATATATCTTCAACAAAGGAAACCAAAAGTTCCAATAACTCTACCCTTATATATATATATATATATATCTCAGTTTGTTAAAACCAACCTGCTTCTTAATTTCCTCGTATCATATGATGTCTTTAAGGTCTCGAAAACTAGTAGAATCAGCCACGAATGAACAGGATAATTGTCACCACCATAAACGTAGGTGGAGATTGGCTTTCACAGCCATATACTTCACTAGACTTCTTACTAAAAAGCTTCTTCAAAACAATGTCAGATTCTTGAGATCTGTCCCCTACGTTTCCATTGATGTGCAACCTACTAATAATAAAGGTAATGACTTGCATGGACCACAACTTTCTTTTATCAATGTTGATAAAAAGATTCTTAATGAAATGATAAGAGATAAGAACTTTGAATTCTTGACTCAACTTGGAGGTGTTAAACAAGTGGCTTCAAACCTTCAAACTGATACAAAGAATGGTATAATCGATAATAATGATCATTATGATGTTTTGCGTAGAAAGAATATTTTTGGTGCCAATACCTATCAAAAGCCACCAACAAAAGGCTTTCTTAGCTTTGTCTTTGATGCTCTCAAAGACACCACTATTATAATCCTTATGGTATGTGCCGTTCTCTCCCTAGGGTTTGGGATTAAACAAAATGGATGGAAGGACGGGTGGTTCGACGGAGGAAGTATTATAGTTGCCGTCTTTCTGGTTCTTGCTGTCTCTGCTGTGTCTAATTTCAATCAATCTAGACAGTTTGAAAAACTATCAATTCAAAGTGGTGACATAAGAGTGGAGGTAGTGAGAAATGGACGGCGTCAACTTCTCTCAATTTTTGACATTGTGGTTGGCGATGTTGTGAATTTGAAGATTGGTGATCAGATTCCAGCAGATGGATTGTTCTTGGAAGGACATTCATTGAAGATTGATGAATCAAGCATGACGGGTGAAAGCGACCACGTTGAGATAAATAATGCTAGTCCCTTTTTATTATCTGGAACAAAGGTGACAGATGGTTTTGGTTTCATGCTTGTAACTTCAGTAGGCATGAACACAGCTTGGGGAGAAATGATGAGTTCAATATCTCGAGACTTAGATGAAGAAACACCTTTACAAGAACGTCTTAACAAGCTTACTTCTTATATTGGGAAGATTGGTATGGTTGTGGCTCTTTTGGTTCTTGTTGTTTTGATGGTTCGTTATTTTACAGGATATACCAAAAACGAGAGAGGAATGAAGGAATTTAATGGAAGCAAGACCAAGTTAGATGATACGATGAATTCTGTTTTAAATATTATTTCTGCAGCTGTCACAATTGTTGTGGTGGCTATTCCTGAAGGTCTACCTTTAGCTGTGACTTTGACTCTGGCTTACTCCATGAAGAAAATGATGAATGACAATGCAATGGTGAGGAAACTCTCTGCTTGTGAGACCATGGGATCAGCCACAACAATTTGTACTGACAAAACGGGAACGCTTACTTTGAATGAAATGAAGGTTACAGATTTTTGGATGGGAAAAGAAGCTTTGACATTGAAAGAATCCTCGTTCTCTCAGATGGAACCCACCATTCTCGCTTTACTACAGCAAGCTGTAGGTTTAAATACTACTGGTAGTGTATATAAACCAGTTTCTTCATTGGTTCCTGAAGTTTCTGGAAGCCCAACTGAGAAAGCAATACTTTCTTGGGCTGTTTCTAGCTTGGGTGTAGATATTGAGGAAGTGAGGCAAGAGTTTGAGATAATTCACGTAGAAACCTTTAATTCAGAAAAAAAGAGGAGTGGTGTTTTAATCAAAAGGAATTACTCTAATAACGCTATCGAAACACACTGGAAGGGAGCTGCTGAGATGATATTGTCCATGTGCTCATTTTATTGTGATAGATTTGGAGCAATAAGAGTCATGAATGATCAAGACAAAACACAGCTTGGGACAATTATTCAAAATATGGCTGCCAAAAGTCTAAGATGTATTGCCTTTGCCCACAAGAAGGTTGAAGTAGTAGATAATATGCAGCAGCTTGAAGAAACTGAACTGACACTGTTGGGTATAGTAGGTTTGAAAGACCCATGTAGACCAGGAGTCAAAACAGCTGTAGAGTCTTGCAGAGCTGCTGGTGTGAACATAAAAATGATCACTGGTGATAATGTTCATACTGCAAGAGCTATAGCAATTGAATGTGGGATTCTCGAACAAGATGATGAAGACATGGAAGATGGAGCAGTCATAGAAGGTATACAGTTCAGAAATTACTTACCCGAGGAGCGAATGGAAATGATTAATAAAATCCGAGTAATGGCAAGATCATCTCCATTTGACAAGCTTTTGATGGTACAATGCTTGAAGCAGAAAGGTCATGTGGTGGCGGTCACAGGAGATGGCACAAATGATGCACCTGCACTCAAGGAAGCAGATATTGGGCTTTCAATGGGGATCCAAGGCACTGAAGTGGCAAAGGAGAGCTCAGACATTGTAATTTTAGATGATAATTTCAACTCTGTTGTAACGGTTATAAGGTGGGGAAGGTGTGTGTACAACAACATTCAAAAGTTCATTCAGTTTCAACTCACCGTCAATGTTGCTGCACTTGTCGTAAATTTTGTTGCTGCTACTTCTTCTGGCAAAGTACCATTGACGGCAGTTCAGCTTTTATGGGTGAATCTAATAATGGACACAATGGGAGCTTTAGCTTTGGCTACTGAGCAACCAACTAATGAACTCATGGAGAAGCCTCCTGTGGGCCGAACAGAGCCCCTGATAACCAAGGTGATGTGGAGAAACCTCATTGCGCAGGCCCTTTACCAGATAACTGTGTTGCTCACCTTACAATTCAAGGGAAGATCTATCTTTGGTGTGCATGAGAAGGTTAATGACACCCTTATCTTCAATGCATTTGTTCTTTGCCAAGTCTTCAATGAATTTAATGCAAGGAGCCTGGAAAAAAAGAACATATTTAAAGGATTAATCAAGAACAAGATATTTTTGTTGATAATTGGATTTACCATAGTTCTTCAACTAGTGATGGTGGAGTATCTAAAGAAGTTTGCCAACACTGTGAGACTAGATTGGGGGCAGTGGGGAGCCTGTATTGGCATTGCAGCTTTCTCATGGCCAATTGGTTGGCTTGTCAAGTGCATTCCAGTTCCTCCAAACTAGATATAATTGCGAAGTACGTTGCAGGAACAAAGACAAAATCAGTCAGATCTGCAAAATAATCTCTTTTTTAGCTTTTACTAGTTAGCTTTTGTTGTCAATTTCTGTGTTTCTTTTATTTTGGCTTGAATTTTCCTGCTAACTTGTTAGAAGGACTTGCTTATATATTAATATAATAATTAATATTACTGCATTTTCAGTTGAGTTCCTGAGTTATTTTTCTCCATGAAAAGCTGAAGGAGAGAGAAGAAAAAAAAAACTAAACATGCAATTTCTCCATCAATTACTTATGTTATACAATACCGCTATGTATATGTTCACTAATTATGTTAGAATTATTTGTTAAAGATACTTTAAGCCAAAAAAAAAAAACAAACAAAGAAGTAAAAAATATACATAGCAAAAGTTACAAAACATAAAAGTTCCCATGAGACTCTTTTTCTCTCTGGAATTCCTCTTCCAACCTAGTGTTAGTACTTTTTTCTTGCAGTTCTTTCTCAATTATCTTCGCTCGTTGTGTTATGCATTTGCACAAATTGGTCTCTGATTGTTGCTTCTCTTCTCTGGTTGTTTGTTGTGCCCTAACTCAGATCGAGTTATTCTGTTTTTTTTTTTGCCCTAATTAAGTTCTGGTTTCAATAGTCGTTCCCTAATATCTCTATCATTACGATGGAAGAATTAGGTTATCTCCAATATGTCTCCATCCTCTTTGTCCTTCAATTTCACTCCAATTTGGATCCAGATACATGATCTCTCGATGGATTGGAGAGTTGAGGTTATTGCTAGGAGGATTATAAGTCAAGTTGGGACTATTCTTGAGGTTGATAAACTTTCCTTATCTAGTGGTTCCATGAGGACAGTAAGGATCCGAGATAACTTTGAAATTGCAAAAGCCTTAGTTCCAAGTGCATGGATTCCATTTAAGACTGATCATGTTTGACTTGAATTCAAATACAAGTGGCTCTCTAGATTTTGCTACTATTGCAGTCGTATCACACATCAAAGTCATTTCTGTGAGGCAGTTAATGATGTATCAAATTTGCGGGAAAATATGCCGAGTACGAGGAATGGCTTTGCTCTTATATGAATATGAGTATTCTATTGCATATTAAGAATGGAGGCTTGAAGAAGAAAGTTGCTGGTGTCTTTGTATTTGGTTCTGGTAATACAATGAAGAAGAAGACAAGTATTAATGTGGTAAGTAGAGGAAAGGAAAATGGAGTTCTTGCAAGTAGTAAGAGTAGGGCTGTGGAGAAGCTTAGTGATACAGAGTGCTAAGGCAGGCAACAGGCAACATATAGAGGCAAAGTTTGGGGGAGATGGCTTTTTCGAGCAAATTCCAAGATGTATCTATTCGGCCAAATATAGAGCTTCTACCGAAGGATAATGATGTTGAAGATGTGAAGAAGACCAAGGCTAACTTGACTAGGTAGAAGTTGAGAACAACTTGAGGTTTTATTCTTTGAAAGAGATGCCCTTTAAAGGGACAAAAGTTTTATCAGTTACTTAACTCTTTTTTGAAAAAAAAAGTTTAAAAAATGTGAAATGAGATGTACTTAAGAATTGATAATGAAAAAAACAGCAAGTTTACCATTTAAAAAAATTATTCATTGATGTTTTACATTGATAAAACTTAGTCAAATTTTTCTTTTTAGGGTCACTTTGGAATAAATTGTATTTATTTGAAAACAACAATATTTTTGATATACCCTTAAAAAATATAGTATTTTTACGTACATTTCTTGAAGTTATGGTATCACTCGTCATTCAACCCCCTCGACTAATTTTAGCATTTGTTTTGATCAAATTGGAGCAGGGTAGATCGAGACAAAAACTAGTCAGGGTATTATCTATTTTATTATAAATAGTTCAAAAACAATCTATTTTATTATAAATAGTTCGAAAACAAAAATTGGGTCAGTTTGATGCACCATTCGAATACCCATTTTTTTCAATTATATAAAAAATATTATTTTTTTTTTCATTTGAAAAATGAAATAATAATAATAATGGCCAACATGTTGGTTTTTTATGTGGATATTCTCAGACTTGAACGAACCTATTTGGTCTAAAATGGTTCAGGTTGGGTTTGACCCCAATCGACTCGTTGCCATCTCTAGATAACGCTGGAGCTATTGAAACTCTCTAGAGATGGCAATGAATCAAATCCGGTGATGATTCGATCAAATCCGTTGTTCAAAAGATCCAATCTGATCTGTTTTGATCTATGGATCAATAGATATTCATGATCCAATTCAAATAGTTTCAATTTTTTTTTTCAAAAACTAAAAGATTATTTAATACGATACATTACATATTTTAGATTCATAAATAAATAAAAAATAAGAGAACATTATATATGATAGGAAAACACTTTCTTACTTTTCTAATAGAAATTTTTGAATGAAATGTACTATAGATCATTTTCTTTGCAAAAGGACCACTTTAGAAACTTTCCTTTTGAGTGACTTAGTGCAAGTCACTTTCCTTTTAAAAATAAACAAATTTACTTTAATTTATATTATTATATTCAAATTAGAGAAAATAACCAAATGATAAGAGATATTATTGAAAATCAACTAATCCCTTTTATTTTGTGTAAGTTTTTTTGAAAAAATATTTTTTTATATAGATCCATGTAGCTTTATGAAGTTTGTTTTTTGTTAAAAAAAACTTGCATATAATATGAGATATTTGTGAAGATGAGATTATTGTGTTAAAAATATTATTTAAAAAACCTGAGAAAATGAAATAGATTAATTGATTTCCAATAATGCATATTCTCATGTGGATATTTTTCTATAATTTGAATAAAATAATATAAATTAAAATGAACTTGCTTTCATTTAAAAACAAAATGACTTGGAGTGAGCCACTAAAAAAAAGTAAATAAAGCGATCCATTTGCAAGAGAAAATGACTTATGATTCACTTCATCAGTAATTTTCTTACTTATAAAAAATTTATGATAAATTAAAAAAATATCATTTATAATAAATATAAAAAGAAATAAATTGTTATGAGTATGATGAAATTAAAATTTTTTTTTAACAAATTTTAAATAATAATGAATAAATTAATGAAATTTTTAAGAGAAAAAAAGTTTGATTTGTAAAAAATGTAAGAGAGATAAATTTTAAAAATGATTGTCCATAATGTATTTTTTCTAAAATAAATAGTTGTAAAAATTATGAAAGTAAGTTGAAAATGTGTGATTCTTTTAGTGTAAAAAGATTTAAATTTGGATCGATTTATGGATTGATCTAATCTAACATGATCCACGAATCGATCCGTCTAAATCCGTCATGATCCAATCCGATCTATTGATCTTGTATATGGATCATGATCCAATCTAATCCGAAATTGACCAGTTTTGATCGGATCCAGAATGTATCACATTGAACAAATATCCACCGAGCTTTGATCTGATGGATCTTTTTTCCATCTTAGCTTTGGCACTAGATATTTTAGTATCTAATTCTTCGGGTAGCTCTGTTGCTACTGAAGATGGAATTGGTAAGTTGTGTCTTTGTGTTTTTTATGGGTTCTTTGAGTGTGTTTCTTGCTATTTGCTGGTATAGGTTCCTTGATGTATGCAGGTAGCTTATGTTCTATAGGATGTAATGATTACTGGTTTTTAAGAAATTTTCATTTTATGGACCATAAAAAAGTTACAAAACATAAAGAATAAGGTTAGACGCAAAGCAAAGGGGACCACTTATTTCCTAATAGTAATTAACCTTATGATGCTAAATGTAGGTCACCATATTATATTACCCAAGGGTTACCAAAGAATTATTCATTAATGCAAAGAAGATGATGTGTGTGCTCATAATCAATCAAATTCATTGTTGATTGGACTTTTATATGAGAACCAAAACATTCCAAGCAAATATGTGCATTAACAATGAATAGTCACTGTGACCTCGTAAAATTTCATACTCAATCAAGATTTTGCAACTGTGAACTTCTCTGTGTCATAAGAAACAATTAACGACCCATTGCAATAGACAACTATGTAGTTGACAACTTAAAAGAACCTTAACATGCAAGAAAATAAGGACCAATTATATACATTTCCTGTATTTTTCCCACCTCTTTAGCTTGTAACATCCTTAACTTTATTGTAAATGATATTCGACCAGATTCTTTCAAGAGAAAGGAAAGAAATAAAAAGATAGTGGATGCATTATTACATGATGTAAATTGACTCAATCAGTAATTTTAGTTGTCCCGACTGGAGCCTAGGGCTCAATACACACCCTTCTGGCCTCTTTTCATCGGTAAGGTTAAGGTTAAAGTTTCGAGTGGGCTCCACAACAAAGGGAGATTCGATTTGGGGTTTTTAGAGGACATTATTAATTGAGAGTTTTGAGTCCTATAAAGTTTTACTGCATGAAAAGTTGGGTATCTCAACTCCTAAATCTAGGTGTTATGAATATAACTTTTTATATGATTATTATATATCTAAATTCGAATCTTTGTATAATATTTTATTTATTACATAAAAAATACACTTATTTTTTAGTTTTATTTTATTTTTTTATTTTTTAAAGGTGGTTGGTTACCTCAACTTTTTATTTTTTAGATGCTCCATTTGTTGGGCTGCATAATAAAGCCAATAAGATTCCATGCTTTCACTAGTTTTCTTTTTCTTTTTCTTATTCGGTTGGCCTCATGATTTTTTGACCTCTGAGTGACTTAAAAGTTAATTTACCCATTGATTTACCTCCAAGAGGGATTTAGCTACCAAAGTGTCAATATCCAAGTTATTTTTCTCTTACATATTTTACTTTTTTCCATTGAAAATAATTAAGAGCTTAATATAATAACAAATTATCAAAAGTTCTATTACAATACTCCAAACCAATAAAGAATAGTAGTTATTTTAATTTTAAAAGTTATTTTAATTTTAAAAGATTAATTTGGAGGATAATAATACTCATATTTATTTATAAAATTTATATTAGTATAATGCTAAAGAATTTTGGGATAATATCTTTTACATTACTCCTCAAAATATGAGTTTTCATCTCTTGTATTTTTAACTTATTTTATTATATTATACATAAAAATGTCATAGAAGTTCATTAAAATTAAGTTATTTGTGTCATTTAATTCCTTAGATTAGAAATAGTATCATTTAATCATTTACCTTTGAAAAAAGGAGGTCAATTAAGGATAAATAATATTATTTTAATGATTTTTTATAAAAGTCTTTTATTGTCAATTAATTAAACACGATTAAAATACAAATAATTAACAATATAAAGTGACAATTAATATAGAAAAACTTTATAAAATATTCGTTTTGATATTTGTTAATTTTTATTAAAAATTAAAAAAATATTTAAATAACTTTTTATTTAAATATTATTATTACTATTTTTATTTAAAAAATTCGTATTAAATTTTACTTTTATTATTATTAAAAACTCGTATTTTAATCGTGTTTTAATCACTTGATAGAAAATAATAATATTTTAATAGAAAAATTATTAAAATAATATCATTTATTTTTAATTAATCATTTTTCCTTAGGTAAGGAACTAATTAACAACATTTATAATCTAAGGGTCTAAATAAAACAAATAACCTAATCTAAGAAACATGTACGACACCTCACCTTATATTATATTCTACTTAAGTTATTATTTTTTTTTTTTGCAAAACTCATTTCATTTATTTTTTTAAGAGGAGGCCTAAAGTTTTTAACACAATCAACTTAAGCTCCGATAGCATTTCAAAGTTCATAAAAACTATGTGCTTTTCAATTCTAAAAGGTTAACCTGAAGGATAATAATGTATATGCTTACTTATGAACCTTACTTTAGTATCATACTTAAACAATGTAGCACATTATTTTCATAGTCTAATATCCCTCTCAAAGTGAAGGTAGCTTAACCAACACTTCATATTTTCTTATATTTTATTTCATTCTTCTAATTTCTTCTATTTTATTTCAATTTTATATTTTCTTTTCTTTTATTTTAGTCTTCTACTTACATCTTTTTTTAAGATGCACATTAGACTTTTTCTTTTTTTTCTTTGGCCCATTGATCCACTTAATCTCTGATGTCATGTGAAACTCTATAAAAACCATGAGTCTTCTAATCCTAAAAAATTAACCCCTAAGGATAGTAATATTCGTGCTTACTTACATTACTATTATGCTTAAGCAATGTGAGACAGTACCTTTTATATCACCACTCAAAGTCAAGATCTTTATCTTTTGCAAAGCTTATCACTTTGTATTTTTAATATATTTTATTATATTATATTCTAATTGAATTATTTGTGTTTTTTCATTTTTACAAGACCTATTTCATTTATTTTAGAAGAGATCCAAATTTTTTGGCCCAATCAACTTAAGCTCTAATTACATGTCAAAGTTAATAAGAATTATAGGTTTTTCAAATCCAAAAACAAACCCCAAGGATATTAATGCTCATGCTTACTTATTACCTATCAAAGTATAGGTCGTTTGACCAACACTTTGTATTTTCTTATATTTTATTTCAATTTTCTACTTACATCATCTTTTTAAGAGGCCCATTATAGTTTTTTTCCTTGGTCCATTAATCTACTTAATCTTTGATGTCATTTGAAAGTCTATAAGAACTATTAGTCTTACAATTCTAAAAAGTTAATTCCAAAGATAGTAATACTCATATTTACTTCTAAAACGTACATTATTATCTTGTTTAAGCAACATGAGACAATACCTCTTACATTTCCTCACAGTGTGTATCTTTAAGAAAATACATAAATACATAACCAAAATAAATAAATAAATAAAAATAGGCTTAATTATAAATATATCTCTCCGGTCTTTTTTTTTTAGCAAAAAGACCTAGTAAATTTGAAAAATAACAATTATACTCCTTATTGTTACTATTTCTTAACTTTTTAAAGAAATTATTTACAACAAATTAATAAAAGTTCTAAAATACAAGGGAGGATATTATAATAAAACAATAATAGAAGGGGTGTAATTGCATATTTTTCAAACTTGAAAGGTGTTTTTGTAATTTTAGAAAACATGAAGGGGTTCTATAATAATTTTCCCATAAAATATCATGGATACATCGGTCACATGACATGTTAATCTTTACTGCATCTTATATGGATAAGAATAGTAATAACTATTGACACAAAGCACATACCAAGCTTGAAGCTAGATATGCAAGTTCGTGGCTTCTCGGATCCATCCCAAATATGATGCTAGCACTGAAGAGTGGAACACCATCACCTGATTCTAAGATAAAACATGTTGACGATCACTTTTATAAATTAGCGCATACACATTACTTCTAAAATCTTATCAATTGTCATAAGCTACTCGAAGTTTAACTATTAGCATCACAAAATGGTACCACTTTGTGATGCACAAGCTCAACCCCCAAAGCAGAAATCACAGAACTTTCTCTTAGATAGTCATAAAAGGACAAGCATGAAGTAAGACATGAGATCAAGAGGTAGTCAATGACTCAATGGGATCGTAACCAACCTCTTTGTATGTTTGGCCAAGTTGGAGTCTGGTGGTAGGCAGCAAAGAGGAACAAAACGATACATGCCCAGCAAGCAGCAACATGCTTGAAAACGTTATGTAAAGAGGTAGGTCGATCATTAGATGTAAGCAATAACATACACAAGGGTCCAATTTGAAAATATGTATGTCATAATCATAGAAACCAAAACAGTTAGAGGTTTAGACATAAAGCAAACATTCATCATCTTAAACGCAGCAACATTACATATTGCAGACATTGTCTAATAAAGTAATTTTCTAAAGATAATTTGTCCAGGGTGGAAGGTGCTGATATTCAATGCAAATTCAATAAACAAAGGGATTTTATGTTTAAAAATGAATTCCCTAAAGAACAAATTAAAAGTTTGGACTAAGGAATACAATGAAAAGTAAATACTAGATTCCTTTGTGCGATTTAGAAACTGTAAGGCTGAAGTCTAAGATGCTCGATCAAGCCTCTTACTGGCTTTCTTAAAAGATCTGCACCAGGCAAAATAATCTGGAATCTGATTCTGTCCTAATACGCAGTCCTTGTAAAAAGACTTCTTTTTTGGTGTTGTGGGTCCCAGGAATAGACTAAAATTAGGCCTTCCATGCAGTCAATAATTTCATTACAAATGCTTTTTATCACCAGTGACATATGGAAACGCTCATATCAAGCAACTCTATTATTAACCCTAACGTAAAAACAAGTCAAGATGACCCTAATTTAATCTCTCACAAAGACTTTTGAATTCCAAAAGAAACATATTAATATTATTAGGGTGAAAGGTAAATCCAGTTCCCTTGTTTAGACCATTGGTTCCATTTATAACCCTTGTTTATAAAATGGGTTTTTCGATTTCTTTGTTGTAAAAAAAATGATAAATAAAATATAATAAAAAAATATTTTAAAACATATGAGTCATTTAAAAAGTCTCTCTTCGTCACCAACCACTTTCTTTTTATTCCCTTCAATTTTTTGTTCCAACAAATTTCATTATATTTGATCATTTTTTCTCTTTTCTTAGTTCAACTCTCTCTTCTAAATGTTCTCCAACTGTTAAACTAATGAAAAAATCTGAGTTATTTTTATTATTTGACCAATTCAATACCAACAATAATACAAATATTCAATGCCGACAATAATATTAATTACCAAAAACTTCTATTATATTTTAATTGAACAAAAGTTTATAAAACTATTGCTTCAAAAACAATTACAAAATGTGTTGTACAACTAAAATTTGATAACAATAAATTTAAGACCAATAACATCTATAATTATATTTGGACAAGGAATGCTAGCTCATGACATGATAAATTATAGGATTAGTTAATCAAAAAAATTCAAATGGTTAAAAACAATAATAGATAATCTAAATGAAATAATTAGTAATAAGATAATGAGTTTACCTATGTTGATCTTCATAAATAGTTTTTTTTTTAAATTAGATCAACATATGCCATGAGTTAAAGATGAGTTTTAAATTAGTTTTAGGTTTTCAATTAAAAATTAAATGATGGATACAAAAATGTGAGATAATTTGTTCTTTTTTAATGTAATTCTTTTTTCTTTTTAAATAAATACTTCTTATTGTAATGTTATTTTTATCAACTAATCTCACACTTTTATCATGTGATACACTTTACACAATTTAAATAATAAAATATTTTTAAAAAAGTTAAATTATCCTTTAATAGCTCATTTTTCAACAAATAGAATTAAAAAATCATCTTTTATAAACAAGGGTACAAAGTGACACTAATGGCCTAGACAAGAGGACATGATAACCCTTTTTCCTATTAAGAAATATAATGTTTTTTTTGGAGTAGAGTTGCATGGGTCCATTTTTAGGTAATTGGTATATTTTGAATTTTTAGATTAAAAATGATGTCAGTTAGTTTAATTGATTTAGAAACTAGGTGAATTAAGAAAAAAAAATATTATTTTAATAATTTTTAATCAAAATATTATTTTTTTAAAGTAATATTTTAATATAAAAGCATTAAAATAATATGGTTTGTTCTTAATTGACCCATTTTTTCAAAATTAAATGAATAAATGATACAATTTATAATCTAAAAGACAAAAGAACATAAATGACCTAATATAAGGACCTATATGACATTTTTCTCTCCCTTTTTTCAATATCAAGAGGCTTGATTGGATCTATTGAATATTGGCTCTAAAAGTAACAAATTAGTGGCATAATTTAGGGAAATTAGTGGCCTAATATGTGGCATGATTTAAGAAAATTAGTGGCATAATTTAAGGAAATTGGTGGCCTAATTTAAGGCTTAAATTATGACACAATTTAGGAAAAGGGAGCCTTGCTTCATCTATAAATAGGGAAGAGTTCATGCATTGAAGAACAAGACAAAAATCAGAAAAAATCAGAGAGAGTATAAGCAAACTCAAAGAGAGAAAATACTTCTAAGTTTGGGGAAACACTTGAGAGATATTATTAGTGAGGAATCAGATCAGATTACGTATATTTACTACTGGCTCAAATAATATCTACTACTTCACGATGGACTAATCGAATTGCCGAACCACGTAAATTACAGATAAATTTCATTTTATCGCTTTGATATATTCATATACTGCTATTTATTAAGCTCCGCCACAACAAATTGGTATGAGCCAAAAATAAGCGATGGTATATATCAAATCGAAGCTCTTGATGAGGCAGAACACAACGGAGAAAGAATCGCTCAAATCGGAAGTGGAATCGCCGCTAAAAGTCACGGAGTGTTCTTTGCCAAAGACTTAAGTCAACTCGCAGAGTTGGACCGAGTCAACTGAGTCACTAGTGATATTTGGACCGAGTTGGTCTATTTTTCATCCGTTTTCAACTGAGTTGGATCTATTCCTAGCTAAGTGGACCATTCCGGATTCAACTACAGACTCCGTTTTTTCAAATAAGGTATAAAATTTGGAAAAACACTGTTTTAAGTTGTAAGTGCAAAATTTCTGTTATCAATTTGTACTTATGGTTGATAAAGGAGAGATCGAAGAAGGTGAACAAGTTGACCATAGAATTTATGGCAAGCCAAGTTGTTCTACTCGAAGAACTATGTTGTCAAACGCAAAGTTTGAGGTGGAGAAATTCGATGACACCAATAACTTTGGCATGTGACAATGTGAAGTATTAGATCTATTGTTCCGAGAATGATCTAATATAGCCTTGGAGACCAGACCAGGAGATTATTCAAATGAATATTGGAATTATGTCAACCGAAAAGCTTGTGGCATAATTCGACTGTGCTTAGGAAAAGATCAGAAGTACTTTGTCATGAAAGAAAATGTAGCTACAATTCTCTGGAAGAAACTAGAGACAGATATGTAAAAGTATCGAGAACAGACTACTAAGAAGAAACTTTTCCGTTTCAAGACAAGAAAGGTACCCCTATGATTGAGCATTTAGATAATTTCAATAAAATTTTGGCCGATTTGCAAAATTTAGATGTTGAAATTATCGATGAAGATAAAGCTCTGTTGTTGCTAAATTCATTACCTGAGAGCTATGAGCATTTAACCACAACCTTGTTATATGGAAAGGATGAGGTTAAGTTCGTAGATGTTTCAAATGCTTTGGTAAATAACGACGTACAGAAGGATCAACATGATCACGTAGACTCAATATCGAAGCATTGACAACATCCGGTAGGACTAACAAAAAAATACGGGGATCAAATAATAGGGGACAATCCATATCAAAGTCGTAGAGATTCATCCTGAAGACGGCCGAAAGGACGAGTGTGCTATTTTCACCGGAAAAGTAACCTTGGAAGAAAGATTTTCCAAACAAGGACAAGTCAAATGCAAATGTTGCCGCGAGAAGGTCGATGAAGATGAAGAATCGGCCTTTTCGGTTCATCATCGAAACCTACTCAGGATAAGTGGATCCTTGATTCTGGATGTTCTTATCATATGCGTGTCCAAACAGACATTGGTTTTCGAGTTTTGAGGAGCTGATGGAGGAGTTGTGCTTACGGCAACGACAATGCCTGGCTAAACAAAAAGGATCGGAAACGATTTAATAAAGACGCGATGGTACAATTAGACGAATTACAAATGTAAGGTATATTCCTCGACCTAAAGAAAAACCTTATTTCTTTAGATGTTCTAGATTCTCGATGGTTACAAGGTAACATTGGAAAATGGAGTCTTGAAAGTTGTACAGGTGCATTTGTAGCAATGAAGCGGTACTCGGAAGGCAAACTTGTATTTCCTAGACGAGAGTACTGGTTAGGAAGAGTGCTTGTCTCAAGTAGTTAAGAAAAGGCAAATGATTCTTCACGCCCGTGTACATACGCTTGAGGCACGTATCGGTGAAAAGGCTTTGCAAGGCTTAATGAAGCAAGGTCTTTTGAAAGGTGCAAGACTAGAAAGTTTGATTTACCGAGCATTGTGTAA
Source organism: Hippophae rhamnoides (assembly GCA_033030585.1). NCBI lineage: Eukaryota > Viridiplantae > Streptophyta > Magnoliopsida > Rosales > Elaeagnaceae > Hippophae > Hippophae rhamnoides. The sequence goes on along the minus strand of CM065437.1, from coordinate 20,265,120 downwards.
TGGGAAAACAAACAAGAGTCAAGTTCAGCCTTGCCATTCATCGTACTAAGGGATCTCTTGATTATATTCACACGGATGTTTAGGGACCTTCCAAGAATGCTTCACTTGAGAGGTAAACCTGGTTTGTGACTTTTATTGATGATTTCTCTAGATATGTACGGATATACACCATGAGTCACAAAAATGAAGTTCTAGATATCTTTCTTAAATGGAAGAAAATGATCGAGACTCGTGACAGCAGGAAAATTAAGAGGCTCGGATCGATAATGGTGGCGAGTACAAACCAGATCCCTTCTTCAAAGGTTTGTCAAGATGAAGGGATAATCAGACATTTTTCTGTTCCTCGTACACCACAGCAAAATGGAGTTGCAGAAAGAATGAATCGTACTTTGGTTGAGAAAGTTCGATGTATGCTATCTCAATCCAAATTGAGCAAGGCATTTTGGGTTGAGGCTTTGTCATATGCAACTCATATAGTCAACAGACTTCTTGCGACTACATTAGATGGAAAAACTCCTAAAGAGGTATGGTCTGGACAACCTGCTATAATTATGATTCATTATGAATATTTGGATGTCCTATATATTTTCATGTTAGTGAATTCAAACTGGATCCCAGAGCAAAGAAAGTTGTTTTCTTGGGCTTTAAGAAAGGAGTTAAAGGATTTCGATTTTGGTGTGGTGAATCCAAGAAGATGGTCTTAAGCCGAGATGTTACATTCGACGAGTCTGTTATACTAAGACAGAAAAATTCAGAGAAAGAGAATGAAAGTTCGAATACTCTTTCTAAGGTGATGCTTGAGACTCCAAAAGATCCAGAAAAGATTGCACCAATTACCGATCATGGTGAAGATGAAATTGATAATCAAGAAGAGATCTCAGTTGAGGTGGAGGTTCTCTCACCATCACCACCGATTAATCACAGAAAGAATCTGTGCCACTACTCACCAAGAAGGGAGAATAGGAAGCCTACCAGATACGCATGGTAGCATTCAGCACTTCCCGTGGTGGTGATTATGTCCCATTGCCTGACTTACCAGAAGCGTGCGAAAGAGTTGATAAGATGAAAGTGTAAGATGGCAATGGATGAAGAGATGAAGTCTCGACATCGAGAATCAAACTTGGGGAGTTGGTTGACTTTCCAAAGGAAAGAAAACTATTGGTTGCAAAAACGGGTCTATGCGAGAAAGAAAGGTGTTCCTGGTAAAGACAACATCGATACAAAGTCGACCGTAGCAAAAGTTCATGCTCAGAGAAAGAAGGAATAGACTACAATGAGGTATTCTCACCTTTATTGTTAAGCATTCATCTATTAGGATACTATTGGCTTTGGTAGCTGATTTGATCTCGAGTTAGCTCAACTCGATGTCAAAACAAATTTTTCTCCACGGTACTTTGAACGAAGAAATCTACATGTCTCAATCGGAAGGCTTCAAAATTTCTGGTGACGAGAATTGGACTCTGGTAAGTCGAGCAAAGTCAATTTACGGTTTGAAGCAATCACCGCAACAATGGTACAAGCGCTTTGATAGCTTCATTAAAGCAAAAGTACACACGCAAATGGGCTTTGATCAGCGTGTATACTTTCGAAACTCCAAGACAGTACCTTCGTTTATTTGCTCTTATATGTTGATGATATATTGATTGCATCTAAGAGTTAGCGAGTGGAGATCAACAGATTGAAGGCTCATTTGAGTTCAATTTGAAATGAAAGATCTTGGAGAAGCTAAGAAAATTTTTGGGATGGAAATCACAGAGATAGAGTTGCGGCATAGTTCCGACTGACACTCAAGATATCGAAGAAAGTACTACAAAGGTTTGACATTGATGAAAAAACCAAACCGGTAAGTACCTGCGCTTGCTTCCTCATTTTCACCGAAAGTGCATTGATGTCACCTAGCTGGAGTGAGAAGAAGCAAATGGAACGTGTTCCATATGAAAATGCCGATTGGTGCCTTGATGTATGCAATGGTTTTGCACCGGACATTCGATATTTCTCACGTTGTTAGTATGGTGAGTGGTCCGCATACGCATAATCCCGATAAAGCGACACCGACGGTGAAGTGGATTCTAAGGTACATACGTAGTCTTGTGGATATTGGTTTGAAGTTTGAGAAAGACAAGATCAAGGCAAACACCTAGTTGGATATGTGGATTCGACTACGCCGAGATACGGATAAGCGTCGATCTAACTGGTTATGTGTTCACAATGGCGGGAGGACCGGTTTGTTGGAGATCAACATTGTAGTCAATCCCAGCAGCTTTTGCACTACTGCAGGCAGAGTATATGGGCATGTATATCGTCAAAGAAGCTATCTGGCTTCTCGGGTTGACCAAAGATTTGGGTATTTTTCAAAAGATCGTGTAAGTTTTCCGCGACAGCTAGAGTGCCATTTGTTTAGCAAAGAACCAAGTTCATCATGGTCACACCAAGCACATTGATGTTCGATTTCATTTTGTTCGGGAAAATGTCGATGAAGGAAATGTTATACTCCAGAAAGTCGGAACTACAGATAACCCTACAGTATGCTTACAAAGGTGGTTATAGGGATCAAGTTTCAACACTGCTTGAACTTGATCAACATCTCTCGAGCTTAGAGCGCCTAGAGCGCATTTGGAGGCAGCATTATGAACTTTTTTGCCAAGGTGGAAATTGTTGAATATTGGCTCTAAAAGTAGCAAATTAGTGGCATAATTTAGGGAAATTAGTGGCCTAATTTGTGGCATAATTTGTGGTATGATTTAAGGAAATTAGTGGCATAATTTAAGGAAATTGGTGGCCTAATTTAAGGCTTAAATTATGGCACAATTTAGAGAAAGGGAGCCTTCCTTCGTCTATAAATAGGGAAGAGTTCATGCATTGAAGAACAAGGCAAAAATCAGAAAAAATCAAAGAGAGTATAAGCAAACTCAAAGAGAGAAAATACTTGTGAGTTTGGAGAAACACTTGAGAGATATTATTAGTGAAAAATGACGTATTACATCGTATATTTCCTACTCAGTTCAAATAATATATGCTGCCTCCTGTGGACCTAGGCGAATTTCCAAACCACGTAAATTCTGTGTGTTCATTTTATCGCTTTGATATATTCATATACCGCTATTTATTGCTTCTGCCCACAACAGGATCTGCTACCAGCAAATAGCAAGGCCATGCCTGAAAATAGCTAGAATCGGCCACAAAAGTTAATATATCCATCTTATCCTGCGTTGCTAAAAGTAAGAACCATATACCCAAAGACGAGACAAGGAATAAGACAAAGAAGAAATCAAAATACTTCAGACTTCAAATGAATACAGATAACCTAATCCTACACTCTGAGTCACTGTCATCCAAAAGCCATTCTTCCTTTCACGGTTACCAGAAAATCCTTCAATGGTGTATAATCCATTAGCAAATAGTTATTAGCAAAATGAAAGCTAAATAGCACTTCATTGAATCAGATCATAAACAAACCCCAAGAATCTAGCCATTCTTATCATTGCCAAAAGTCTCTAGAAGAGAAATGCTATCAGTTCCTCATCACTGTTAAGTTTTCTATAGGATTTCATTGTGTCAATTCATCAATTGTGATAAATCAGTCATTATCACAAAAAGAATAATGCCTCAACAAGCAATATGTATACTACCATATATTATTACATGTCTACATAGCAGGATTTTATATTAAGCATACTATAAGAAAACCTATTACAAGTGTTTCCTCAAAAGCCTCACATACTCTCTAATACATGAGAGGTTTTCACGGTTCAAAAATAAGAGATGCCTAAAGAGCAAATAGCAACCTTGGTTCTGTTAAAACAACATCTAGTAGGGTCATATTGTTCTTCATTTAACACTGAAGAAAGATATGAAAGAGATTTAAAAAATAAATAAAGAGAAGAAGATGAAGAAAACAAGAAAACACTATGTTCGAGCTTACTTTCGAAGTGGCCTCTATTTCCAATCTACTTGTCTTAAAAGATATAAATATACAAATACATGCATGCCAATGAAGTAAATACTAATAATACTAAAATTATAATGCTGTAAAAGTTGGAACAAGTTTTAGCAGTCTCTCATAGTGGTTTACAATTATAAGTGAATTTTTTATGCTAGTACCCAATAAATAATGCTTATCTACAATCCCAAAGAAACAAGAAAAGATGTCTCTTGGTTAGAAATGAAACACTTACACAAACTTTTATTCCAACTCAAAGAAATATTACAAAAGTACTACTCAAAATACAAGATACTACAACTCACTCTTATTTAGACTGTGTTTCTTTACTCACTTAGAAGCTCTTAATTTTTCTTAATGTTTAAACTACAATGGGAAATAGGAAAGGGTATTTATACTACTTAAGAACAATACTACACCACACATATAAAATAATTCATAATTACAATAACCATACACCTCATTCTTCTACATCCTTCTAATACTATTTTTTAAGTTAGCAAATAATTTACATGCACAATTATCAAGATTCTAAGTAGAAGGCTTAATTTGTGGACTTAGGCTCAAATTTGATTGGGTTTGGATTTGAGCTCCCATAATGGATAATGGATTAAGTTTATGATCCTAACACTCTAGCCATGAGAACATTAGTTGATATGAATTTATGTTTAAAAAGTGGACTTGCGCATTGATTATGAAGTTTACATGAAGCAATCTAATCCGTACTACTTGAACCAAATCAACCCACCATTTTCGATTTTAGGTTTATATTGGTTTGAGTTTATTCTTATTTTTAAATAACCGAGTTATATTTAATTGATTCAAATCTTATTTCTTAAAACCTTATAAATAACAAACCAACCCATATATATTTATTTTATATAATTATATAATTTTTTTTAAAATTTCAATTAGGGTATCTTTCTCGTCTAATATGAATCTTTATCATTTTTTTCTTCTATGTTTTTCTTTATTGTTTATTGTTATATTTCTAATTTCATCTACGAAGACAACCATTTTTGTTCAATTATTTTTGATAATACTTTCAAATTAGTTTTTGCCTTCTAGTTTGTTAGTGTGATATAAACATGTTTTGCTTATTTTTAATGATAGAATTTGTATATTTAAGCAAAATTCATGCAAGAATATTTAAAAGAGATATTCTCTTTTTTCCTTTCCTTCTTATTCATACAAGACATTAATTATATACTATTTAACTCTTATAACTACAATGTTTTCATATAATTAAAAGATTATTAATATTCATACGAATAATATTATGGATGGTTTGGATACGAGAATTCATAAATTTGTCTTCCAATCCCGTATAAATCAGTTATATAAAAATAAAAACTAACACAAACCAATAAATCCCCAAAATCAAAAATATTACATTGGTTTGGTTCTGGTAGCATGGGTTACGTTGTTCCATTAAATTTTACACACCAATAATTTTACCTGTACAATGAATTTCTAAATTGAATATGAAAAACAACTCAATTGTGTTTTTTATTTTATCTCCTAAGAAACCAATTGATTGAATTGCTTTTTGTCTTTATTAACATTTGGTTGGGAGTCAGATATCAATCTAATTCAGAGTTCTATCACAATTTTCCAGTAACAAGACAGAGTTTCCAAGACATAGCCCTTTCGAATAAAGCTTGATCAATGGTTAAACCTTCAAGAACTAAAAACTAAAGGAAGCTTTCATATGAGTCTAATTGCACATATATAGGGAATAGACGAACAGTATTCATCATGTCATACTTAAAGTTTAAATAAATTAATAGGTCACACAATCGGTCGCGCTCAACTATTATAGTGATAAATACTTGTTACTACTTCAAGAATACGGCTCAAATCCACCTTCCCTAACTATGATTTGACGAGTCTCACCAAATAATTTATTTTCTAAGACATGGGTGCTATGGGATTGACATCCCTGTTTCATAGAAAACATGAATATAAAAATCGAAACTTTCACTTTGTACATAGAGATGACATTTCAATGGGTCTCACCTCGATGCCTTTTGTTTGCTGTCAAAGTGTTAAATATCAAACTCTCCTTCAGCAGCCATCTTTCATGGATAGGAGGGGGTTCACTGCTTATTTCGATAATGGATACTTCGCGAACAACAAAAGTTACCGGTAAAAGGTAAAAATGAATACTTTAGAGTTTGTTTACCGATGAAATCAATGAGAACGTTAATAAAATCATTTTTTTTCCTTTAAAAACGATAAAAAAAATTAAAATTTTAATACATTTAAATCTTCTTTTAAAAATAACAATAAAAAATATAATATATAAAAAAATATTAAAATAAATTTATAAAAAATTGAAAGTATGAAACTCTCGTTAAATTTAACTTTTGGGGTATTTAGAATGATAGTAAAACATATTCATCTCTTTTTCACTCTTCTTATAAAAACATTATTTTCTATTGTTTGCATTTTTAATCAAATGCTCAGTTTTTTATTTTATCATCTATCTTCAAAATATTTTTAATTTCATTTAATTTATTTAAATAAATATAGATTATAATCTATATATTATAAATAGATTTTTGTTTAATGTAATTTTTCTTTCATTTAGATTTCAAGCTAGTAATAATTTTAAATAAATTTTGTTATGTTTGGGTTTGTTTTATTTTTAAATCTAGATATGTTTTTTAAGTATTTATGTAGTTCAAAATGTAAATATCTCAAGATATGAATGATCAATTTGAATATAAAATTTATCATCTTATTAATGAAAAAAATCATACAAATTTAAAGAATTTAAAAAATTAAAAGGAGAAAATTCAAATCTAATTACAAATAATTTTTATTGATTTAATTATTCTTATTTTTTATTAAAATAATAGGATATTAATTTTTCTAAAAAAAATAAAATAAATAATGTTTTTTAATATAGTTTGTAAATTTAAAAAATAGAATCAACATTAATAGCAATGGAAACAATAGATGAGAACGGCTCCTAATTTTGGAGAGTCTTAATTCGGTTTTCATCATAATTTTAACAATTAATAAGGAAATGAAAACTAATCACCTACCCTTTATTCAATTTTCTTGTTACTAATAGTTTTAAATAGTAAAACTATATATTATAAATACATTATAATTATAATTAATTTGATAATTTTTTATAAATATAATTATATTTATTAATAATATTATAATATATTATTTAAAATTTATATTAAAAATATAATTATTAAAAAAAGTTAATTCATTTTTAACGTAGTTAATTTAATCCGTTTAACATAAACTTAGGCACTTGAACACTATCCATTCCACCCTTTATAGTTTAATTATTGATAATTATAATTATCATTACCAATAAAAATTGAATGATTGTTTCAATGGTAATTAATAAAATGTAAGATAATAATAAATTATTATAATATTAAAACTATAGTTAATAAAAATTAAATATAAGTTAATATTATTTATATATATAATTATATAAAATATATATTTTTGATAATAAATACACAATATATTTTATATTTTTATTTTATTTAAAAATATATAAAAATAATTAAAAATTAATATCAATATCAATATTTTAAATAATATATTAAAATAAATATTATGTTAATATTTAATTATTTTAAAATTAAATATATTTTTAAATAAATATTAAAAAATAATGGTGATTAAATATGTGTAAAATGTATTAAAATAAAAATTATATTAACACTTAATTATTTTCAAATTAAATATATTTTTAAATAAATATCGAGTCAAATGCGACCAAAGTTGAAACAAAATAATTATAATTATTAACTCCATGAATCCTAAGCAAATTGGTAGTTCTCTACTTCACTAATCACTACTTCTCTAATCTCTCTCCACCTTAAGCATCAGCTAACCTTCGAAAATGAATTCGTTACAGAACAATCTCCTTCTTTACCTCAGTCTCCTGTCTTTCACTTCCACAATTTCAGCCTACAACATAACTTCCATTCTGTCAGGCTTTTCAGAATACAGTCAGTACGATGACTTCCAAAACTGGCTGACGAAATTAACAGTCGCCGAACTATCACTGTCCTCGTCCTGAGTAACGAAGCTATGTCAGTCTTCACAGTCAAACATCCCCTCTCGATTGTTAAAAACGCTCTTAGCCTCCACCTTCTCCTGAACTACTACGACACACAAAAGCTCCACCACAAATCCAAAAAAACCACACTTTATCAAACTACCGGAAATGCCCCTAATAACCTCGGCTTCGTTTAAATCACCGACCTTCAAGGCGCTAAGGGTAGCTTCAGCTCAGCTGCTCCTGGCTCCAAGCTTGATTCCATCTACATCAAGTCTGTACAACATTTCCATCATCGAGATCAGCGCGCCGATATCGCCCTGGGAATTCTCACGATTCTTAGCCCTAATTCTGCACGAGCTAGGGCTTCCTCACCTCTCGCAACTTCGCTACCGGCTCCGCTGATGGGATCGTCGGAAGGATCACGGGCGGATGCTCTAGCAGAGTCAGATAAGAGCACTTGGGGAAATGCAACTGGTCGCGTGGAAGTACCAGCATCGCTGCCAATACTGGTTATTATTGTCTCTCTCGTTGTTATTTCTTCAATCATCTGCCCTAGAGCGTAATTTTTCTTTTTAAAATTTCTTTTATATTTTTGAAACTGTTTTGAATTTTTTTATTTTTTCTGAAAACTGTTTTCAATTTTTTTAAATAATTATATTATTCACTTCCAAAATGTAGACTTCATTGAAAATATTGACATATAAAAAGCTATTATTGTTATGATAAAAGAATGAAATTCTTTTTACAAAACTTTTTAAGACATCAAAACAATCAATTATTTATATTCTAAATTAATTTTTTATTCGGTACATGTAATTTTAAATACTTAAAATATTTATATTATTCAATAAATTGAACAATTAATTAAAATATTATATAATAAAATATATATTTTTTTATTAAATATTGTAGAAAAAATAATTAAAAGATTAGAAATAATTAAATAAATTATCTAGTTATATAATTATTATAAATAGATAAATCTCAACAACATGAAAATAAACTTTATTAATTTTTAAAAGTATTCTTAATTAGTGGGACATAATAAATCTTACCGTTAAATAAAATCTACGTATTATAAGATTAATATAAAATATTAAAAAATAAAACATTCATGTGATATTCTCTTACTTAAAAGTAAGAAAAATTAAATTGAGATGATTGGTTAGAAAGAAATAGAAAAAAAATCAATAATTGATATCTTTAATATTTTATTCGATATTTTAAAAATATTTTAACAACATTTTTGTAACAATATCCACGATATCATGACATTTTGTAGAAAAAAAAACATTTAAATAAAACTTAAATGATATTTGTTATGGATTTGGGGGCTTTGCAAGCTTTAGGTGGTCGACCTTTATACAAATTTTTCACCACCAAATGTGGTCGATATAGTCCACAAGATCGTAATGATTGATACACAATGGGATATCTCATTTGTTCAAATAAATTTAAATAAAAAAATAAAATTATAAAAATAATAAAAATAAATAAAATGTAATTATCTATAATAACCATGTCTTTTAAGGATAATTTTAAATAACATGGATTATGATGTGAGAAAAATTTAAATTGATTGAGAGAACTTTAAAAACTTATTAGAAATATTAAATGTTAAATAGGATGGAATGAATCAAATTATTTAACATTTCTAATTGTGGTCTACATAACTATCTTAGGACATGTTATTATTATCTAGTTTCATGTTCTTAATATCTAGTTTTGTTGGCACATGCTCATGTGCCTAGATTTGTATATTTTAATAGATATGAAAACACGAAGACATTTAGTCCTTACTATAATTTGCAATATGTATTTTAAGTATGCTTTCAGCTCATCATTAAACTTGGATTAAAGTTATAATTGAATACTTTATTGAATATAATTGAATGCTAATAATAATTTAGTTAAAAGAAAGAAAATAAAAATACCACAAAATTATTCCATGAGCAAAAAAAAAAAAGCAAATCTAATTTTAGTAAAATCATATTATACATACAATTATAAAGTGATATAAGACTCTATTTCTTTTTACAAATGAGTATTTGAATAGTGCCTATTTTAGGTGTGCAATGATGAAGCAAATTTGGTGTTGTGTTGTATGCCATGTCGTGTTATCGTACGCCTCTAGC